>PVJC01008153.1:0-49252 GCA_004026665.1 Murina feae | reverse complement strand
TGTTCATAGAAGCACAATTTACTATAGCTAAGATATGGAAACAACCTGAATGCCCATCAGCAGATGAATGGATTAGAAAACTGTGGTACATCTACACAATGGAATACTATGCTGCTGTAAAAAGGAAGGAGTTCTTAGCATTTGCAGGAGTATGGATGGAGCTGGAGAACATAATGCTAAGTGAAATAAGCCAGTCAATTAAAGAAAAATATCACATGTCCTCACTCATCTATGGATAATAATAACCATTATAAGCTGGTGAACAAAAATAGATGCAGAGGCAGAACAGCATCAAACAGACAGCCAAATTACAGCAACAAGGACAGGGACGTTGTGTGTGTGTGTGTGTGTGGGGGGGGTAACAGAACAGCCAAGGGACTCTTATGCATGCAGTTAAGCATAACCAATGGACTCAGAACACTGGGGGGTTGGGGAGGCGGGGGGAAGGGCAGGGGAAAAAAGAGATATATGTACAAATATTTGTCAAACTGTACGTAATAAAATTAAAAAAAAAGAAGGAAAAAAACAACAACAACAACAAAAAAAAAACTAGAGGCCCAGTGCCCAAAATTCATGCACTGGTAGGGTCCCCAGTGTCTAACAGCTGTTGGCTGGGGCCTTCCTCCCTTCCCTTGGCCAGCCCTACCTCCACCCCCTGGTTGAACTCCCGGATGAACTCCTAACGAGGAGACAATTTGCATACTACACTTTTATTATATAGGACTAGAGGCCCAATGCATGATATCTGGGCAAGAGTAGGCCTTCCTTCCCCCGGCTGCTGGCACCAGCTTCCCTCTAGCACCTGGTACCTGGCCTTGCTTTCCTCCAGCTGCCAGCAGGCACCTGGGACGCTGGGCTGGCTTCCTTTGGGCTGCTTGCAGGCACCTGGGACCTGGGCTTCATTCCAGATGCAGGCAGGCACTTGGGACACAGGCTGGCTTCCCTCAGGCCCTGGCTTAGTCTGGAAGGACATCTGGTCTAATTAGCATATAACCCTTTCATTATTATAGACTTAGAGGCCTGGTGCATGAGATTTTTGCACACAGGGGGTCCCTCAGGCTGGCCTACACTCATTCACAGTCCAAGAGCCCTCAGGGGATGACTGACTGATGGCTTAGGCCCCCTCCATAAGGGGGCCTGCCACTGCTGCTACACTCACCAGCCTTCTGGCTGAGCAGCGTTGAGCATCTGCCCCCTGGTGGTCAGTGCGCATCATAGCGATTGGTTGTTCAGCCATTTGTTCTATTTGCATTTTAGCCCTTTATTATATAGGATAATCATGACTGTGAACACTTTTCAAAGCCTTCTAACCTCAGGTACTTCTGAAATTTGCATTTTGAATTTTTTTCCTTAGGTTTTAAATTCTTTTCCCCATCCTCAGATTAATGCATCAACTAACATCTCATTTCCCTTATTTCTGCCTTTCATACCATTATATTGATTGCCCATTGCTGCCTTCTCAAGTGACAAGACTGATTGCTTTGGATTTGAAATGTCTCTTACTCTATTTTGTTGCCTCCCTCTCCACCCCCAGGGCTTTTCTTTAGTTCCAGGAGCATAGGACCCCAAACAGTGTGAATTCTAATGACACAAAAGAGATACATTTTCCTGACTGACTGCATCATGGGCAAAGGTCAAATTCACCAACTCCATTTGGGACTTTCCCCTAAAGCAAAAGGCAATTAGCAAGCTGGAGAACTAGATCTACAATAATTAGAGAGATAAACACAAAAATATTAACAATGATTATTTCATGGTGGTTGCACTGATAACTCTTTTAATGTTTGTGCTTTTCCATGTTTTCAAAAACTTCTACAACTACTTCATCAGAAAAAAAGCCAACGAATGACCTTGGTCTTTATAAGTACAGTATGACAGAATTTCTTACCTTTGTTCCTCTTGCTGTGCTTGACCATTCACCTTCTTTTCTCTGTCTCCTGCCGTCTCTCTGAGTGTTGACAACATTTAAATTATATCCAATTGTTTCTTATAAAAACCCTACAAATAATTCTTGGTTTCTAAAAAGATTAGGTGGAGTACAAGTGTTCAAAATAAGAAATTCAAGTAGTCATAACTTCCCAGGGAAGATGTAAGTGAAATAATTATAGAATATTACAGGTCAGTAAAAATTGTGGACAGAAACGTGTGGTATATGCTATAACAGCTTAGGCATTCGGAGAGCATGATCCACCCCCTCTCTCAGTGTGTTTTAGAACATTCTTGATGATATAAATAGTCTAGTTTGCTTGTTAAACATGCAGTTTCCTGGGCCCCACTCCAAATTTATTAATGTAGAATCCCCAGGGGATCTCTAACTCCCAGATGATCCCTATTATTACGGAAGTTTGGGAAACCATGAGCTAGAACGGTCAGCGAAAATGTTCAGGAGTTGCGGGAACAAGAGAAAAGCATTGTGGGACACAAAGATTAGAAAGAAGGGCTAGAGGACAAGCATTCCGAAGAAGGTTTCTTGGACGGCACAGAGACTGAGTTTAAGTCCATAACAGCAGGAAAAGGGAATTCCACGCAACCAAAGGAGTCCTGGGGCAGTTGCTGAGGGGTATTTTACAGAGGTGGTCAGCCTTCGCTGTCACAGATTTTCCTGGGTAACAAAAGTAATGGGATTCTCTGTCTCCGTCTTTCTCTCTCAGCGTGGAGCATGCGGTGGTCAAACCTCCAAACCTTTTGAAGGTTTATATTTGGACTTGCTACCCAGATTTTGAAATGAGTGCTGGAGCCAGAAGGGTATCATGTTAAATTCATGGGCAGAACCATGAGAAACTATCACACGCTTCTATCCATTTACATTAAATCCAAACCATCCATCCTCGTGCAGTTTTTTTTCTCTGCCTTCCCCATAGGATTAATATAAATCATGGGAGATAATTTGCAAAGAAGGCTATTTAAAATTGCAACAGAGCAGTTCATTTGTTTCGATAATTCACTTTGGTGTAAAATTCAATTATTACTGACAAATAAACGTTAGTAACTTAATCATTATAAAGAACAGACGTCTGGGCGAGGAACAAGTAAATTAGGGGATTCCCAAGTCTTTTCATCTCCCCTTTCCCCCCAGTGATTCTAGAGGATTGTCAGACCTCATAAGAGCTTTAAAAAACACACACACAAAAACTCTCATCCTTCTTATCTCTGGACAGAATTCCTCTCATCAGTTTATGCTCAAAATAATAAATGTGTAAATACATGCCACCAGCCTTTCAGCTTGCAGGACTCTGTAGCACTTTTAAGTTCGGCCTGACTATTCTGAGAATTTGGTCTTGATTTTTTCCCCTCTGGCACAGACTAGAGAGAGAGGCACAGCCCATTTGTCTGAAGCCCGACACCTGCTGATTTGTCAGTTTTGTTTAGTTCAAAAAGATTCACGTGTGTGAGGAAGGAGCCCGGCGGAAGACCCAGCACTGGAGAAAATTAGCTCTACTTTGCCCAACATTAGCTCTTCTGATTTGGCGTTACTTGGGATCTGCTTTGCGACTGGGGAAACCACTGCGCACACGGGTTTGGTGAACTGAGAAGGTCTCATCAACCAAAATGAATACCAATAGAGAGGGTGGGTGTGACGGAGGCCACAGGCCAGGGTGCCCTGCACTGGGGCAAATGAGGCAGCCCACTGCCGCCTGCGCGTCCTGCCCCGCTCGCTCGCCGTGGCCTGGGCTTGATGAGCCAGCGGAAATTCTAAAGAGCAGGGATCCGTCCGTTCCCTCATTATAGTTTCCCACCTTAGGTAGTTAGTATGCATTTAATCCATTCATGTTTGTACTGGAATCCACAGCTCTATCCAGACCCCAAAGGAGTGCTTCTAAACGGTTTTCACAGCTCAGCAGGTTTTTGCACTAAGGAGAAAGCTGGACACCCCGTTTATAAAATGCTGACAGAAATACACAGTGATTTAGTGAGCTTCTAGGCGCAGTCTTCCAGCTTAACCGCCCTACAGCTCCGGTTATTGTTTCGACTCATCCTTCTGAAATGCTTTCACACGTAGAGAAAAGCTGTAAAGGTGTGGGGAGCGGTGAGTTCTTTGCAAGCAGTCTAAGAACGGTGGTAAACCTTTTAAAACTGGTGTCTATAGAGCGGGCACTTCAGAAAGTAAATAGGTATAATAACAGGTCTGCGGGCTTCCCCCTCTCCCCCGCCCTTGGCGCGCACTTCTTTTCAAAGGGAAGGAAGCCTGCCGAGGTAGCTGGCCTTTAAGCCTTCAATTAATGGAACAAAGATTTAAAAAGTGTTCAATTGGTTTCATTAGGAAGTGTACAATGAAATAATAAAGTAAAACAAATGATATAAAGCAGAGCCACTAATTAGCTCGACATGATTGATATAGCTTTGGACCAGGCATTTGATCTCAAACAAAATGCAGTTCCTTGTTAAGAGGATTTTTAATTGATGTGCAGAGAGGTATTAGATGATGTTGGAAAATAATTACTCCAAACCTATTCATGCATTTGGCTGAACATAACAAATGAAGTTTGGGCACTGGATCTGGCGAAGTGGACACGTGCTAATTAATAACGAGAAGAACAAGCATCTTCCATGCGTTTTTAACCCAGTATTTGCTAAGAGATGGCTGAGCAATTATGCACCATAATGAGGTTGTCATATAAACAAGATTAACATTACTCAGATGTCAGAAGAGATTTCAAATTCATGCAGCCCATATGTATTTTCTGGTTGTTATAGATTGTAATGCAGACCTAACCAATCAAGGTTGCCGCACCAAGTTCAGGTTTGATTAGGGAAATATCATCATGAGATAGCAAATATTTGCTATTTTCTGATGGTCAAATTAAGACTATTCTCTTAGAATAACCAAGCAGATACACTTGGGCTCACATCAAAGCACCAATACATTAAAAAAAAAAAAAAAGAAAAAGGAACTTTTCTCAAAGATATGAATATTGACTGGGGTAAATATGCTCTTCATCTCTAAAAACTTGATGAGCATATGCACCGAGTTACACATAATTTGTTAAAACTGACAAGAACGTTAAATTAGCATTTGGTTGATCTCGGCCAAATTCTTTGCTCAGAAAAATGTGTGCATGTTGACATGAAATTAGAGGGATTTATGGGTGAATATCTGCAGGCAGAATTTGTCTTTCTTTGTTTTATATACGGCTGTTTGCCCTCCCCCGCAATGGTAGAAGATCTAACTAACTCTTCATAGCCAAAAATGTAGCATTGAGTCAAGTATTTAGATAATTTAGGCAAACAATTTTAAAGTGCAATAAGGAAATCTTGAATTTGGTGTGAGTTAAAAGTATTGAAGAATTGCTCAACTTACTTTTGTAGCATATCAACTCAGTTCCAGTGACCAATTTAATATCTGTCTTTTAAAAAGTTCATTTTACTCAATTGTCCTCCACAAATTCTTAAAGTATTGAAAACTTGACATTTCCCATTAAGTGATGGCATACATGAATTAAACGTTCTGGTTTCTTTGCTGGATCAATAAACGTGTGTGTTGTGTGTGTTTGTGTGTAGAGTGTATGTTTGTGTGTGTAGGGTGTGTGTGAGTGGAGTGGGAAAGGGTTCAGAGTCAGAGGGGAGGGGAGTTCCACACTAACTAGTTTCTCAGCTTCTGCATGAAGCTCTCCTGCTCATCCTAGTTCACATACATTTGTCTTTACCTGAAATGGCACCTCTTTATGAGTGTGTGCATGTGTGTGTGTGTGTGTGTGTTGGGGGCGGGGGAAGGGCTTATTTACAAAGGCTCTTTAACAACTATTGTTATAGTTTTTCTTGATAATCTTGACTAAAATTTATTTCTTTGCTACTCAATATTTGATTTTTAAAAACTAAGAAATGACATAATTTTCTAACAGAGAAACCTCATAAAATGGAACAGTGATTATTACAGGACACTCAATGCCCTCTCTTTCCACAGCCTTGCTGCCCCAACCCAGGGCAGATGGTGACCGCCAAATGCAAGGGCACACCAAGCACCTGGATCCTGGGTCCAGGTGAGCAAAGCGCTCACCCCTGCTGAGTGGCCCATAGAATGTGCTATGACTGTCCTGTCCAACCCTGACCCTCCTAAGCCCCCTGGAGGGAGGGAGGTTCACAGTGGATGGGAGGCAGAAAGTCAAGGTATAGGGGGTGAGGAGAGTGAGGCTAAGTGGGGCTGAGCACCAGAAGGGGGCAGTGCAGGGAGACTATAGGAGGCAGGGCTACGGGGCTTCCCAAGCCCCCACGTTCCCCACCCCCTAGCCTATGAGACTTCACTTACAAAACACTTATTCAAAGATAAAATTAGGAATGTCAAAGCAGCAACTGCAGAGTATTAAATTGCAACTATGGGGCCCGTCCGGGCACAGGATCCTGGGTGACTGACTGCATTGTCGCTGGCCCTCAGACCAGCTCTCAGTGACCAACGCAGTGAACTCTCAGGTGAGCACGGTGGCAAGATGCCTTCGAGAAGGTGACTCAACCTGTATCATTTGTATTTGGAATCTATTCTCTATGTGGGAAGAATTAGAGACTTATAAAACGAGATTTTATTTAATTAAATGCGGCCTGACAATTGGGTCGAGCACCTGATTGAAACTATTTTCTTCGCTGCTTCATCAGATCAAGGGCACTGTTTAGAATCAAGGGCTCTAAAATATGGAACTTTTCATGCTCTCCAAGCTCATAAAAATGCTTTTTTTTTTCTGATGTGGAAAAACATTTACATATACTAAACTTGGAATTATTGGGGGGGGAGGGGCACAAACCCTTATAATTTAAGAAAATTGTAGGTACTCAGATTTTCATCAAGAGAATGGCAACTTAATTTTATTCTTTGCATGGATTTCTCATTGCTGACCTTCCTGGGAGTGGGTGACATCACCAATTTTGTGTGTGTGTGTGTGTCTATTTGAAGTACATTTATTTTAGAGGTATTCATAATCACGCACGTGAATCTTGTTTAATTTTTCTGGCTCAATCAGCCTCAGAGCTCAAGCAGTCCATGGCATAAAGGAAGCAGCCACCAAATATTGTTGACTGCAGTTCCCTGAAGCTGTTCTGATGGCATAGTTCAGTCCATCGAGGCTCACCAAGCAGACAGTGTACGGATCCCAGAACCATCTTGACATTTCAGGCTCTGTGGGTAAACTCGGGCCAATATTTCAATCATAATCTTCTTAATGAAGCAGCCAAAATCAAAGCCAGGTGCTTCCCTCCGTGGTTCAAACCTGGAGTCAGACACAAGATGTACCAAGATCAAAGTCCAAACTGTCAGAGGATGATAAGTTGGGAGCAGCACCCTGGGCCTTTTCTTTTGATTTAAACTCTTATAACATTCTCTCCACCCTCATATTTTTTTTCCCTCTCTTTTCCACAGGTGCTTCATCTGTATAAGTGAATTCAATGTTTCCACATTAAGCCCAAAGTTCTCCTACTCCGGGCTGGTAGCAGTATACATTTTGGTCTAAAGTCTATTTCAATGACTAAAAAAGTCAACTATTTTCCCCCAGGGCTTTTGATGTTAGAAATAATTCAGTTTGCCAAATTTTACTGTTTGAATTGACTTGCTCTCCAAACTGACACCGGCCTAGCAATGATACGTATAGAAATTACACTTTCTGTGTAAGTTTGATCGAACTACTTTTGAAATGCTTCATGCACGTGTTACATAAGAGGCTGTGTTTCGCCAGTCATCAAGGAAATATTCATGCATGTGCCTGGCCTGAGTGGCTCTGTGGTTCAGCATTAACCTGAAGGTCACAGTTTGATTACTAGTCAGGGCATATGCCCTGGTTTGGGGGCTCAGTCCCCAGTAGGAGGGAGGCATGCAGGAGTCAGCCTATGGAAGACTCAACATTGATGTTTCTATCTCTTTCTCCTCCCTTCCTCTCTGAAATAAATAAAAAATATTTTAAAAATAAATAACAGTTCACGCATGCACTGGGGTCCTCCTGAAAGATCCCCCAGTCAGTGCCTGCTGTGCAGGAAGCACTGCTGCGGTCCCTCGGGCACCCTCGCCTCAGCCCGGGGAGAGGCAGGATATTGCTGCCTCCCAGGTCCCAGAAGTACAGGAGGTTGAAGTATGCACCCAGTCACACAGGCAAAGCCTTGCAGGGGGCCAACATAAACAGCAGTCCCTGGACTCCACAACTCCTGCTACTGTCAATATCCTCTTTCACTTCTATCAAACTTTTCCTCAGGGAATGCAGCTTTCTGCTTCCCTTTTCACCAAGAACAGGGGTCCCTCCCTACCAACCCCACCTTGTGCACCGTGGGGCAATATTCTCTCTTCAGGACACTTCTGGAGTTTGTCCAGGCCCCTGAATGATCCCTCCCACTTTGCATTCTCGGTGACTTCCCCTTCGCATTCGAATCCCTGTGAGGGAGCAAGGTGGGCAGAGAGCCTGGGAGGGTTATATCTCCTGCCAATTTATCTTCTCTCTCCTCCAGGTTCCTTCCTCCTCTCTCTTCAGTGAGGCAGCAAGGCATTTACTCTGAATAAATAGCTTCTTTGCTGAGCAAGATTTCAGCTACTTGTTATAGCCTTGTTAAAATCCTCACCTTTATTATTGATGATACCCACAATATTGTTGGTGTATGGGACAACATCCAACTGACTGAGTCACCAGGCCAAGGCCAATGTTGTTTTAAAGAACTCACTCTTTTCCTTTATGGATATTTAGGCTTATTGTGATGATAGCAAAAAAATAAAATAAAATAAAATAAAAATAAAAAACAAAAAACAAAAAAAACAATGTGGGGGAATCCTGGATAAACAAAGCTAAAATCCAGATAACATAGCTACTGCATAGACACTAAGCCTTTCAGAAGGCAGCAAAGATAACCTTCCCACAGGTATCCTCACAGGTAGTGTTAGGTATATTCTCAGCAATTGCCTCCTTTTCTTCTCCAACATCTGGGTGAAATATCCAGGCTGAGGGACAATCACTCCTGTTTCGAAGATTAAGGCACCGAAAACCAAGTTTTTGAAAATTAGTGGCAGAGTCAGGATTATAACTCAGTTCTTCCCTGGCAGCAGCTGTGCCTGTTCCTGTGGTGGCCCCCACAGCCCCTCCCCAGGAAGGACCTGCTGGGCCCTTTCCTTGGCCTGGGCCACTGCTCTCTGCAGCCATCCTTTGATCTGTCATTCTCTGCACTTTCTCAGCCCCATGAGCCTTTGATATAAAAGAAAAGTGAGAAAAATAAATTTCAGCAAAAACAACTGGTCCAAGTCTGAGGAAACATTTCCATCAATAGGTGGGACTCTTGTTTGATTATTTTTGGGGGTGTTTGCGCAGTTGTCTGTGTGTCTTTTGTTGTGAGCCTGTATCAATATTTTTTTTGTTTTAGAGGGCGAGTTCCTAGAGAGAGAGAGAGAGAGAATTCTGTCTATTTTTCTTTTCCAGCTTTCTACAAAGCACCAAACTCTGTGGAGATATTTTACAGAATTTTTTTTGATGTCGAATTTTCTCTGCCCCCTCCCAATTTTGTTCTAATTCATTTAAAAAAAAAAATAATTCTTTGACTCTAGGAAGCATTTGTTTAAATAACAGTTCTTTGAACATTCCCAGCTGTGTTCTATCTAGTTCTGGACTGAGTGACAGTGTCTCACCGCTTGATCCTGCTTCTCTTATCCAAGGATTGAGGCATAAAGATGGACCCAAGGAGCTAGTGATGCCTTGAAAACACGAGCTTGCCTGTAATATATTTTACTGTGGGTCTTGGCTCGCTGGATACACCTGACCTTTTAATTATGAAGGATGACAGAGCATTGAGGACTCCTTAGGGAGTTTCTTGAAAGCATAAGTAAATGATATATTTACAATATACAATGTAGTTTACTAAGTTCGACAATTTTCACCAAATGTTGACCCTTCGAAGGACAGCCATATACCTTATTTCCTCTGACTTTTGGAAGATTAAATATCCAATGACCCTGACTATAGAACAAAAGTCAGAAAGAAGAAAAATCCAGCCAGTGGTCTAAATATTTGGTTTCTATGATGCCAAATAGCTGGATGCTTGTGGTGTAAACATAATGGAAATGGCCTGGCTTCTTTGTGGCAATAGACTTGCTGTAGGCAGTTAGACAGACATGAGCAGAGCAAGGACAATGGACCAGGTGCAGAAGGTCACCAGGATGGAAAACCCCAGGTGCCCGGCAATGGACAATCAATTGTAAGGTGGGACCTCACCCCCAGGTGACGTTTCCTCCCTAGCACATCTCTGGTCATGCTGTTTGGACCTCCTGACCTTTCCTCCCTAGATACAACATCTAGGCCTCAGTTGTATTTCAGCTCCAGGCCCAAATAAGCAACAAAACCAGCATGGAGGATGTCAGGATCAGCTGCATTGAGTAAAGACCTCCCCTTCCTGGTACCAGCTGATCGATCAGTGGAGACCACAATCCTGAAAGGACACACCTGGAAAACTGATGAATATTCTATTAAGATCTTTCCCTGGGACCTCCTCTGAAATATTGGCCCTTAAAACCCATAGGACGAAGGACCTCTCTCCCACCCCATCTCCCTGGCACATTACCATTAGCTTCCTCATTCCCAAGCTCTAAGGGGCTTTCCTTTACCTCCATAACTTGTTCGCTAAGCCCATTTCTTCTAGGAATTACTTCTCCCCCCTCTGTAATTTACCCAATAAATGTTCTCTTAGAGCTTGGGTCTTGCTCTGAATTCTTTCTGGCCAGAAGCCAAGTATCAAGGTTGCTGAACTCAGGTTTAGTCTGACTCCACTGCTCAAACAACTGGTGCTATTCCCTCAGCCTACAACAGATTGAGCCTGGTTGTGGCTGTACTTGGAGGATTCATTTATACTTCACACAGCCCTTGGTGTAGAACGCAAATTCTAACCTGTCCTTTTCCTAATTTCAGGGAAGTAGTGCATGGAGGGGGTGCACTCCACTTGCTGCTGGGGCTCCAGGGTGGGCTTGCTTGGTCAATGAATTTAACCCTGAGAACTGCACCCCATTCAGTGCTTTTGATGAGTAGCCCTGGGGACAAATGGGTGCCTTGCCAAACTCTCTTAAGCTGAGGACAAACCTTACTTGAAAAGTAGCAAAGACACTAGCTAAGCCTGAGGTTTCAGTTGGAGCCAGTGACTTCTAGGTAGACCAGAAAAAAGCAACCTTGTTGTCCCCATCACAGAAATCATATCAAGTCCTCTTCCTTCTGTTATTCTTTCTCCATCTAACCCCTGCTCCATACAGCAATCACAATAATTCCTTTAAAATTGCAAATTAGATCTCAGCACTTCATTGTTGAAATCACTATACTGACTTTCCATTGCACAGAGAACGCAGTCTGATCCCTGCATAGCCCTGCAGGTCACCTAATTCCTGGACAGCTTGAAGGACTCCTTGTCCATTCTCCTGACATCCAACCTCTTTATGACCTCAGGGCTTTCATCAAAGTTCTCCCCTTTGCCCCAAATATTCTTATTTCCTCCCCACTCTTCAAGTCTGGGAGGGCATCTCCAGAGCCTGTAGTCTAAATTAATTCACTCCTCTCACTGTCATAATAGACTGGACTTAGGTTTCTGAGAATTTATTATACACTAGGGGCATGGTGCACAAAAATTTGTGCACTTGGTGGCGGGGGGGGGGAGTCGTCCCTCAGCCCAGCCTGTGCCCTCTCGCAATCTGGGACCCTTTGGGAGATGTCCACCTGCTGGTGTGCCTGGTCAGCCTGGGTGAGGGGCTGATGGCTATTTGCAGGCTAGCCAAGACCCCTAGTAGGGACCCTCACCCCATGGGAGTGTGGCCAGCCTGGGTGAGGGACTGAGGGCCATTTTCAGGCTGGCCACAGCCCCTTCAGCATTCAGGTTCCTACTGGGGTGCCTGGCCAGCCTGGGTGAGTGGCTGATGGTTGTTTGGAGGCTGGCCACAGCTCCTTCAAGGTGGGTGTCCCCCCCCTGGGGTGCCTGGCCAGCCTGGGTGAGGGGCTGATGGTTGTTTGCAGGCTTTGTACATCTCCTTTAGGGAGGGGGTCCCTGCTGGGGTGCCTGGCCAGCCTGGATGAGGGGCTGAGGGCTGTTTTCAGGCTGGCCACAGCCTCTTCAGGGAGTGGGGTCCTGCTGGGGTACCTGGCCAACCTGGATGAGTGGCTGATGGCTATTTGGAGGCTGGCTACATCCCCTTCAAGGTGGGTATCCTCTCCTGGGTGCCTGGCCAGCCTGGGTGAGGGGCTGATGGCTGTTTGGAGGCTGGCCACATCCCCTTCAGGGAGGGGGTCCCTGCTGGGGAGCCTGGCCAGCCTGGGTGAGTGGCTGATGACTGTTTGCAGTGAGGCTGGCTGAAATTTATTTAACTTCTAAAGTTGAAAGTTTGTTGCTTTAACTGGAGCCCAGGTCGGGTTGCCCCTGACAATCCAGGCTCCCAGCACTTCCTTGAGCCCAAGGCTGGAAGCAGGTCTCTGGGGTTTATTTATCTTCTATAATTGAAACTTTGTTGCCTAGGAGGCCACAGCCGGCCTAGGCAGACAGGAACCTTAGCTTCCTGCATCGCCGGGGCAAGCCTCCTGCTTATTCTAGCTCTGTGGCTGCTGGCCACCATCTTGGCTGGGTTAATTTGCATACAGTCACTCTGATTGGTTGGTGGGCGTGGCTTGGCTGGTGGCGTGGCTTAGGTGTAATGAGTGAGGGTCAATTTGCATATTACTCTTTTATTAGATTAGATAGTTTGTTTTAATATTATTTAAATTTTTCATTAATTTGTATGTTTGCATGAGATAGTATCCAATCATTGTGTAGTTCCTTTAACTTCTGCCTTTATTATGATGCTCTAAACTTGGTCTTCCCATGTGCTCAGAAAGCAATCACCAGATTAGGCATGAATTTGAACCTTGCCCCAGTTAGGATCCTGTACTGCTTTTCCTCCTAAAGTTTCTCTCTTACTGAATAACTATTGAAATAACCTTTGGGGGCATGTTCATTTCTTCTCTTGCTACTTGAGGGTGTGCATGTGCTTTTCTGTTTGTTTTTATTTTTAGAAATCATGCAAGGATTTAAAAAAGGTGCTGCATTATCCTCACAGATATCAGAAGAACAAAGTGTTTCTAAAACACTTTGTGCTGGTGACTGTTTTGTGAAGAAATTTCATAACCAAAGGCCTGTGAACGGGACCGATTATTTCAGACAACTGTGGTTCCTGTGTAGATTTCTCCTGCAATGTGTGAACCACATGACTAATTTACTCTTTGACCAAATGCTCCTCCTCCGGAATACGCCCGTATTCCCCTAAAGCTTGGGAAAACAGCCTTAAGCTTCTCACTTCCTTAGTAAAGAACTTCTCAGTTGATTTCAAGTGAAATGCCAACAGTCTCACTTTTTTTCAAACACACTTCACAGCCATGGCTGTATATCCACTTTAAAAGTGTATGTTTTGTGGGTGGGGGTGCGGTGTGCTTGGAGCAGTTGTCTGATGTTTTATTTTTGGAAAATTCTAAATTGCATTTTGGAAGATAATTAAGGGTTGCTCAAGTTTCTTTCAGAAGGAAAAAAAAGGTATATGTTACCTCCTTTGTGCATTTTTGCACTCAATACTTCATTCGTCACCTCCTCCTCTATTTTATAAATCTTTTAATTAATGGTGTTTATTCTCCTCTCAGTCTGGTCTCAGTCGTGTTTTTATGATTGTATTATTAGGAAGTGATAACATGTGTGGATTTTTTTTCTGGATCTGGGCTTGCCAATCACTATGGAAACAAGCAAATATTTACATAGCTCAGATACTGATTAATACCTACTGGTTATTTTGACATTATAAAGTTACTGTTTGAATGTAAAGAATTTCTCCTGAATAGTAAAGTGGTCTATTCTAATTTGTAGTTTTCCCATCAAAAATTAACCTAGTAACTAAAGCTCCTTCAAATTATAGCCATTTCCAAAAGAAATCACTTTTTCCAACGAATGATTCAAAATCAAGTGCTAGATGTTTAAAAATGGTAGTTTTATATTTTAACAGGAACAACTTTTGTAAGACAAAAAATTCACTTTTGTAATACAGGTATTTAACTGAAGATAATATCAGAACTACACTGTGTACAAGATGGTGAATTTCAAAAGGACTCTTTAAAGAGGCAGTTTATTAGGGTGTCAAAGGACTATTTAGCTAGAAACATAAGCACAGAAGTTCAGCCTCTTGGGGGGCACTTGGTAATTTCCTCTTAGAATAAAATTACCTCACTCTCACTCTTTTTCCATTTGGGTTGTATTCTTTTCCCAGGGGAGATATTTTTTAGTTTTTTATTAAAAATTGTTTTTTCTGCCCTGGCTTAGTTGGTTGGGCATCATGCCACACACTGAAAGGCTGCCAGTTCAATTCCTGATCAGGGCACATGCCCTGGTTGTAGGCTCAATCCCTGGTAGGGGGTGTAAAGGAGGCAGCCAATTGATGTTTCACTCTCACATCATTTTTTCCTTTTCTCTCTCTTCCTCATCCTTCCTCTCTCTCTAAAAAGAAAAACCAATTTTTAAAAAATCTTAAAAAATTTTTTTTCTAATTGAAGACCCAAAAAACTATAGTTTATAATGCAACTTGACCAAACATCAATATGACCAGATGGCTTCTTAGAACACTGATTGCTGGACTCCACTTACCAGAGTCTCTGATTCAGTAGGTCTTGGTGTGACCACAGAATCTGTGTTCTTAACAAGTTCCCAGGTAATACTTATGGTCCAGACAACGTATTTCACAAAACTTTACCTTCAAATCTAATATATTTTTTTGTCAACCATGTTGGGAAGTTTTTATAGATATTGCAAAATGTTTAGAAACAATCTCTAAAACGACTTCACAACATATTTAGCAGCAGAGTTGGAGCTTCATGAAGTCCAAACAATGTGGGCTTCTTACTCCCATAAAACTGTGGGAGTGGTCCCTTATAGGACCAAGTTTCAGAGTGGCTGATGCAGGATGGGTCAGGAGCCCAATAACAGTTTAGTCATTATCTTAGTCTTTTTTCCTCCCTAATGTTTTAAAGGAAAGTGTTTCTCAAATGACTATGGAAGTATTTCATCTTATTAATCAATTCAACAGAACTCTTAAATCACATAAACCCATAATTACATGGTGTGTAGGTAGGACAAGTGGAGATTGAATCTGTGAAGATTGACTATTCTTACGTTTCTCATTAATATCACCTCACATCCTTCAAAGAGATGGATTGGAGTTTATCATAGTACTTATTTCTATAGAATTGAATGTGAATCTTAGTGTTCCATCTTAACCAACAAAATTGCTAGAGTGGCACATCTTGATGGTATGTTCGAGTAAGAAAAGACTAAGATTTGGAATTGGAGAAACTGGAGGAGTCTTAGTTCTGCTTTTAATTTCTTACTAGAGGCCTAGTGCATGAATTCTTGCAAGGGTGGGGGCCAGCTAGCCCACCCTGAATGGGGCTGATTGGGGCCCATCAGGCCCACCTGGCAAGGGGAAGGGGCCACAGGCCATTGGTTAGCCAGCCCCACTCTCTGGTTGAACTTCTGGTTGAGGGGGAAATTTGCATATTAGCCTTTTATTATGTAGGACTGGAGGCCCAGTGCATGAAATTCAGGAATTGGACCTAAACCGACAGTCAGATATCACTCTCATGATCTGTGACTACTGGATTCTAACTGCATACCTGTCTGTTGGCCTGATCGCCCCTAACTGCCCCCTGCCAACCTGGTCACCCCCAACCGCCCCCCTGCCACCAGCATGGTTGTCCCCAACTGCCTCCCCTCCCTGCTGGCCTGGTTGCACCCAACTGCTCCCCCTGCTGGCCTGGTCACCCCATGCAGCCTGCTGTTCTGTTGTTACTGTGACAGAATCCCAGACAATTTGCCTATTCCTCTATTATTAATATAGATAAGATCTTGGAAACACTCTTCGTCTTTCTTAGATCATAGTAGCTTTACCTATCAAGTGAGGCTAGTAATATTTATTCCATTGAGTCAGTAAATATCTATTAAATGTTTATCAGGTACTGCTCCTTAACATAGCAGCTAACCTTGAACATGGATGGAAGGAGCCTCATCTATTCATGGAAAGAAGTTAGATAGAGGATACTTCCATGCTGAATGGAATCATCCCCTGAGAGATGTTGCAACCATTGATTTTGGCATCGAACTAGTGGGTTGCAATTACAATAGGTATTTTTGCTCAAAATACTGTTGTTTTCTGGATAATTTAAATTATATTTTATTTCAATAAAATATCAATTTAGCTGAAAACCAGAGAATCTACAAAGAATGGTTGGAATATTTGCTCAACAAATAGCACATCCATGATGTGAAAAATAAATCGAATAAAGTTGAACATAAAATAAAAAACATTGAAGAAACACTTCTGTTAAATCTTTTTGTCTAATGATTTGGTGACTTATAACAAGTAGTTGTTTATTTGTTTGAATTTGTTTTGGTTTGCTGTTTAATGACTAGGACTCTTTTAAACTCCAGCTCAGACTAGAAGGTAGATTTCTTCAAATCCAAAGAGGCTGGGCACTGTAGTAACACTGAAGGCACTGGGTTTCACATCTTATTGAATTTTATTCTGGTAAAGCAATTTCGTTCTCAAATTGAACATGTCATTTATTCTTTATTAAATTTCCCAGTTATTCTTTCACCTCAGGTTTTTATGTTGCCTCCTATTTATTTCTGGGTTTCTTCACTCAAAATGTGGGAAGGCATCAGGACTTTTATCAAGTACCATGTACCCTGAACCTGTCATTTAGACTCTAAAATGAAAGGACAGAACTCACAACCAAAATAGATGCTATTGGTAAACCTGGGTGAAGCTTGAGGACGAAATTACATTTGGCAAAGACAAATGATCCTAATGTGTCACCACATCTTTAGGTAAGTCTTCAGGCAGGCAGGCAGGTGAACAGCTAGAAGCCAGCAGTCCTAGATTGTGAGAGGGATGTCCAACTGCCAGTTTAGGCCCAATCCCAGGCAGTTAGACATCCTCTGAGGGGTCCCAGATTAGAGAGGGTGCAGGCTGGGCTGAGGGGACCATTCTCTCCCCACTCCCATCCTCCCATGTACAAGTTTCACGCACTAGGCCTCTAATATATATACACACATACACATACACACACTCTAGGGGCCCGGTGCACAAAAATTTGTGCACCAGTGGGGTCCCTCAGCTTGGCCTGTGCCCTCTTGCAATCAGAGACCTCTCAGGGGATATTGGACTGCTGGTTTTGTCCTGATCCCCACAGGCCAGGCTGAGGGAGGGACCTTATTGGTGCACAAATCTATTATGCATATTAAGATCTTTGGTTAATCTCTTCCCACCCACCCCCACCCTTCCCTCTGAGATTCATCAGTCTGTTCCATGTTTCCATGCCTGTGCATTGAGCGTCTGCCCCCTGATGGTCAGTCTGTGTCATAGCTACAGGTCAAACAGTTGAATGGTTGAATGGTTGAACAATTGCTTAGGCATATATATATATATACACTAGAGGCCCAGTGCACAAAAATTTGTGCACTCAGGAGGGACCCTCAGCCCAGCTTGTACCCTCTCACAGTCTGGGACCCCTCAGGGGATGTCCACTTGCTGGCTTAGGCCTGCTTCCTGGGGGATCAGGCCTAAGCTGGTAGTCAGACAGCCCTCTGGCAGCCCTCTTGTAGTCCAGGAGCCCTCAGGGGATGTCTGACTAATGGCTTAGGCCCTAAGCTGGGGAGCAGACCTAAGCCAGCAGCCAGACATCCTTAGTGCTGCCACAGAGGTGGGAGAGGCTCCAGCCACTGCTGCTGTGCTCTCCAGCTGAGAGCCTGGCTCAGGGCTTCTGGCTGAGTGGCACTCCCTCTGTGGGAGCACACTGACCACCAGGGCACAACTCCTGAGTTTAGCGTCTGCCTCCTGGTGGTTAGTGCGTGTCATAGTGATCAGTTGTTCTGCTGTTGAGTCAATTTGCATATTAGCCTTTTATTATATAGGATATTACAATATAAATGTTCCCTTAGATTCAGTTTATTCTGTCCTGTGTGGAATCCTGTAGTCCTTTCTCCTTTACCCCCAGTATTCACCACACATCTGGACTGCTGCCATCATATTCAACTTTTTCCTGAATTTTTTTATTTCCCTATGTGCAGTTAATTCTCAATACCACTAAAGAAACAATCTTCACCTGGCCAGTGTGACTCAGTGCTTGAGTACTGACTCATGAACCAGTCAGGTTACATGTCCATGTTTTGTGCTCCATCCCAAGTGTGAGGCATGCCAGAGGCAGCCAATCAATGATCCTCTCACATCACAGATGTTTTTCTCCTTCTCCATCCCTTTACCTTTCCCTCTCTGAAATAAAAACATATTTAACAAAAGACATAATCTTTGATTCCATTATTTTATCCCTTAAGAATGTCATAGAGCTCACTCAGCCTCTTCACTCTGGGCCAGTGTTTATTCTCCCCTACAAGTTTGGCTCATTTCCCCACTGATCCCTGCTCTGTGTCTCTCATTTGGTTTAACTAGTTTTTCTCCTAGAATTGCTCTCAATTGGCTAATTTCAGTGTTATTTATGCTATCCATTTCTACTGGAAAGTCAAATCACTTTCAGTCTTCTAAGTCCAGCATATCAACTACTTCTAGAAAGACTTCAGAAGGTAGCAGATATTTAGACAATCTATGGCACATAATGGCAATGCATAATGTAGCAAAACACTGAAATCCAGTGAAAGAGTTTAATTATCCAATTGTATAGAGTCATACTGACCTCTTACAATATCATTAGCTTCTCTTTCCTCCTTCTTCCTTCTCTTCTTCTTTCTTCCTTCCTTCTCCCTCCTTCCCTACCTTGCTTTCTTCCTTCTTTCCTCTCCCTCACTTCTTCCCACCCTCCCTTTCTCTGTCTCTCTCTCTCTGTCTCTGTCTCTCTTTTCTACCTACTTCCCTTTTACTTAGATTTCCCAAAATATAGATTGGGAAAAGAGAGAAGAGGCAAGATTCATCCATCTGTTGTTTTGATGATTTTATTAGCACGATGGCCTACACGTTGTTAAAATATTTTTTAAATGACTAAAGTGAGCTGTATTATTCAGAATACCTTGATTTTTTTTTGTAGGCTGTGAGAATTTGAACATCTATTTTAGTACCTCTCCATGTAAAACAAAGACTGTTATTCAGCAGTGTTATACAATATTTAACTGTTAAGCCATCTCTTCAAATGCAAAAAGTATCCAATAAAACTTTAGTAATAACAACAAAATCCTGTGTCACTGCCTTTCTCACAAGAAGATAAGCAGTGCATACCATTAGATCAGGACAATTCTATCCACACTTTGGACAAACAATTCCACATGAATTCCTGCTCGTATCATCTTGTGCACTGGTGTGCATGCCTGGACATTTTCCAGTCACTTCAAGGCAAGTTCGTCTTAGTTTCTCAATCAAAAGACATGTTTCACTCATTAACCAAAATTTTATTGATGTCTACTTCAATCAGGCACTGCATTAAACATTGAGGTTATAGGAATAAAAGATACTTAGATTCTTCAGGTTAATGGTAGGTGAGTGGCCGGGGTGGATAGAGAGAGTTTCAAAAAAACAAATGCATAATTACAATACAAGTAATAAGTGCCATCACATAAGATCAGAGAACTATGCAAGAATAGTGTGACTTTCTCCTTTTAAGCATAAAAATGATGAACATTAATAAAACAGAAAATGCATAAAAACACGATGCAAGAAATCAGATTGACCTGGACAAAAATGGTGTTTTTGAAAGGCAGAATGGGAGACCGAGCAGTCTCATCGAGTTCACCCCCATTAAAAGTCACAGTTTTCCCACTCTAATAGCATATGGGAATAAAAATCTCTAAAACGCTTTTCATGATATATATTCCCAGAAAATATGCACACATATCCACATTTAATGTGTTTTGTCCTTTTTAAGTAAAACCAATTATTACACTATAAGTGTGTATTGTAACTTTCTTTCACTGACAAATATCATAAATGTCTAATAAAATATAGGTCCACACACTTCTTAATAATTAGATATTAACCCAAAGTACGAATGAGCCATAACTTGTTTATTACATCTCCTGTGGTGGCTATTTAGGCTATTTTCTTTTTTAAAAAATATTTTATTGATTTTTCACAGAGAGGAAACATCGATGAGAGAGAAACATCAATCAGTTGCCTCCTGCACACTCCCCCCTGGGGATGTGCCAGCAACAAGGTACATGCCCTTGACTAGAATCAAACCTGGGACCCTTGAGTCCACAGGCCGATGCTCTATCCACTGAACCAAACTGGTTAGGGCTAGGCTATTTTCCGATTTTCACCATATATACTATGATCATTATAGGCACAATGCTGAAATGAACATGACGATGTGGCTCTGAATTATTCCTTCTTACTGATTTTTAAAAGGTCATCATAAACTAAAATGATTGAGGAGAGGTAAGATTTAACCACTGAATATTTTGTCCTGTGATTTGCATCTCCCAAGATGCAGGATGTCTCAGAATGTTTCATAAAACCTCTATACCTCGCTGCACTAATTTTCAAACTTCATGATTTTTTTTTAAACCAGGAAAATAGGCATGGAAATGGAATGGGGAGGCTACTGAAAACGGGTCTAAGAAAATGAGACTAAGAACAGGAGCTAGATACACACCACTTCCCAATAAACAAGGATCAGCATGTTCCACTAACAATTGCCCTAGTCCTTCCCCTGAGAAGAACCAGGCACTTGCAATTGTTTGGCTCTCTCTCTGCTCCCACCTCGCTCGCTGCCTTAGAGCTTGACACGTTTGTAAGATTGCAACTAAGTCACCAAATGGGCTACGTCTGAGTCAAGCTGCAATTAATGTGTCGCCCGGTGCTGGGTAAAAAGCTACACATTACCTCTAGGAGTGACACATTTTCAGAACTAAACCCCAGCATAAGTCTGAAGCAGCAGAATAAGCCGGGAAAGGAAAAACAATCCTTGCTAGGTTATTGTGGGGTGTGAAAGCCACGCTGTTGTGGAAAGGCAGTGTGAATCCATATTATGCAGAAATCAATGGCAGCCCAATCTTCGCAGACTGCACGAGGCGCCCTGTGACAAGGGCACAGCGATTCTCCTAATCAAGCAGGTTGTGTGAAAGCAAAGAGCCCAGCTGAGCTTGATATATCCAGCTGGACTTTGTTTGCGACTTAATGGAGCAGGTCATAGTTATCACAGCCCAAAGAAATCAACCAGCCTCGGCCGGAGGAGCTCACGGGAAGTGTGGGAACCCCAGCAGGTCTATGTTAAATCACTTCTATAGGTCATCTGCAGAGAAAGAACTTGGCAAAATAATAAAGGAGCGTCATTCTGCTGTCTGTGTTTACGGTCCCCCCGCTCCCAGGGAAGGGGGTTGGGTGGGGAGGGAAAGCAATGTGACTGGGGAAACATTTCACCTTTTTTTATTCTATGCATTATAAAGCTCTTGGCAGGGCATCGGGCACTGAATTTAGCTCCCCCTTCTTGAAAGCCACACGTTACAGGGGTTTATAAGCCAGAGTGACAGTGATAAAAGGCCAATTCAGGGCTTGGGGACAATTTTTTCCTAACAACATGCTTTTGCCTCTTTGCCTCCTTAAACACCTGCTGCTTTCCACAGCCCTCTCCAGTAGCGCCTCCAGGGCAGCTCCGACTCTGAGCGGGGATGGTGAAGTTCAAAGTTAATGTTCTCCTCTGCTGTCACTGCCAGGAGTGTGAGGATGATCAATGCTACTGCCCACACCTTGGTACAAACAATGTCACCCTCAGAATGCATGTGGAATTTGGAAGGGTGAGATGGAGAGTTTTTTTCTTTAACTTTTTTCAACCCCGGGCATCTTTCTTTGAAGACACTGAGACCCCTCTCCCACTCTCAATAGTGTCCCCAAATACAGCCTGGCGGTGTGGTGCAGTAGTTGAGTGTGTAGACCTAAGAAGCAGGAGGTCACGGTTCCATTCCCCGTCAGGGCACATGCCCAAGTTGCAGGCTGGATCCCCAGTGTGGGGCGTGCAGGAGGCAGCTGATCAATGATTCTCTCTCATCCTTGATGTTTCTATCTCTCTCCCTCTCTTCCTCTCTGAAATCAATTAAAAAAAATATTAAAAAAAAAAACCATGCAGAACCAAAGATGCCTGGTAAATAGATACGTGGATTGGAGAGAGGAGTGATGAGTTTTCGAACACTAGCTACATTCTCCCTGATCTCTCCACAGGGCAAATCCTCACTTACAGGGGAAGAGCCTGACCTTGGCAACCTGCAGGGTTTCAGGCCCCGAAATTTGGTGAAGATTCGCTAGGAAAAGCACAGAGCCCTGATAATTGATACTATTATTCTGTGATGCTTCGTGTCTGCAGAGAATGTATCCAACTGACCACAGCTGGCTTGCCTGCGAAACCCGAGCCCCACCGGGAAGTAGCTATGGATAGACAAAGGAAAACGGGGCAACCGAGGCGCCTACCTTTGCAAGTCTGAAACCCAGGGGCACGGGCCAAACCTGACTCTCGCTCATGTGCTGTGCGAAGGGCGGAGTGTTAGGTGGGCTGCTGCTTATCTTAAACCTACATGAAAGAGTGTGGGAGAGTGGAGAGTTTCCTCTTTGCTCACGGAGTCCATGGGTTTGTCTTTTATACATGAGCTACGCCGGCAGAATGTAAAACACAGCGCTGTAGGGCGGAGAGCTGGGTTCAAATCTTGGCTCTGCCCCTCTCTTGCTAAGAGCCCTGGGTAAGTCTCTTCCATTCTCCAAGGCAGAGTGAGGGACTGGGGGCCCCTGATTTTAAAGCCCTGCCTGACATCCTGCGATTATCCTGGGAGAAGTGCTTTGGTGGAATCGGGAGAATATTTTACAAAAGTGGGTCTCCTGGTCTGGATGCCCCTAACAGGCAAGCCCGTGCTGCTCTCTGAGCGCCGGGTCTCCCTGTTGGAGGAAGGTCCCAGGCAGCCCCAGCCTTAGGCCGCTCCCTTCTGACAGAGTCCAGGCGGCTGGAGGCTCCAGCTCCCAGTTAGAGCGCGGCTTTGCACGGTTAGATCTTTAAAGCCAAACATTCACCGTCCATCTTCATGACGCTGGCATGGCACTTAATTTAGGAGGCAAGAAAGTCGGACTATTCCATCAGAACAATTTAGAAACAGCAACGGTTGCAAAGGGAAGAGTTGATTTGTGTCGTAGCCTGAATATGACCCTCCCCTACCCCCACAGACACCCCTACCCTGAACTCTGGCACCTGCGGCTGTTATCTTACAGAACAAAGGGATTGGGCAAAGGGATTAAGGATTTTGAGATGGGGAGGTTATCCTTGAGGTTCAGGGTGGACCGGATCACAGGAGTCCTTATAAAATGGACACAGGAGGGGCCAGAGTCAGGTGACAAGGTAAAGATAATGCCTGAAGCAGAGGTGGAGTTGTGTGGCCAGAGCAACAGAGTAACTCCTCCCCTGGATTCTTCAGAAGGAACGAGTTCTGTCTATACCTTGATTTTAGCCCTGTAGGACTCACTTTTGACTTCTGATCTCCAGTCTATAAGGTAATAAATTTGTGTTGCTTTAAGCCGCCAGATTTGTTACAGCAGCCATAGGAAATGAATACAATTTTTTTTTTATAACGCAGTTAAGGAGAAAGTTAAGTGTTAGAAATGAGCATTCACTGAAGAGTTTGGTTTAGTTTCGATTTTATTTGAAAAACGGTTCTTCTAATGAATTCATGTTTTTCTAAATGTGTGCTTCTCCAACTAGACCTAAGAATTTACAATTCACACTCCTTTCTTTCAAATTATTCCCAGGCACCAGAGGTTTACTTGCCGTAATTACCCCACCATGTCATCCACAGAGCAGGATGCCCCCAAATTGCACCCGTTTTCCCCATGCAGAGTAGCTCCTGTTGTCAGTCTATCAGTAACCAGGAGTAACAGC
Organism: Murina feae; assembly: GCA_004026665.1. Lineage (NCBI taxonomy): Eukaryota > Metazoa > Chordata > Mammalia > Chiroptera > Vespertilionidae > Murina > Murina feae. The sequence goes on along the minus strand of PVJC01008153.1, from coordinate 25,412 downwards.
CTCTCAGTAGTCTCCAAATGCTTAATCTTCAGGCTGCAGGTAGGAAAATTTGGCTTCTTCAAACTCCCAGAATCCCCTGAGAAATACAGGCATGAACATTGGTTCTCTGTTAAGAAGACTGTGGAGTTGCGACTACCAAGCAAAGAGGACCACAACTCTCAGATGTCTGTTTTTCTGCTTCCACTGTGTTGCCCCCAGCTGTTCTTTGCAAACTAATTCTGACAACCCTCCCTCAACTACTTTGATTCATTTCAATGTGGTGAAATCGAGGGAGTGGAAGAGGTGATTTAGAGTTGGCTGTCCAAGGCCCTTATAAAGATTGATTATAAAATAACTGAAGAAAAACAAATTAAAAAACTACCCTTCTTTAAAACTTCAAAAAGGTCAGTATCCTTAATTGGAGAGGCAGGTGTTAGATAACAGTGGTTGTTGCAAATTCTTTGCAGATGTCAGCTTATAACTCCACCAGAGCGATTTGCAGTTAATATGGGCCTTGAGATAGAATAGTTGCGTCCGAAAGCCTTGCTGTTGACTGTAAATTTGATGCTCTTTCATGAAGTTGCATACAGATTCCCACAGCTGATCATCTGCATGGCTGAATTTTCCACTGGGAGGATGATTTTGGAATTTGCTATCTGTGGAGACATATACTGGACAGTGAAAATATAATTAATTTTAAAGGTTACATATCAACCAAGGACAAGGCTAAGATCTGAAAAGCTCTCAGCAAGTCTTACTAACTTAAGATCTGAAAAGCTCTCGGCAAGTCTTCTTTATATGCTATAAACCTTTAGCTGTATAGAACTAATTTTTGTTTTTTTCTCTCCGCTGCTCTTACATCCATTTTCTATTCCTTTTTCTCCTCCTTCATCTTCCTTAAACATTTATTCAAACTCCACTGAAGCTCAAAGTATCGTTGTTGTTTAATAGACTACCCCAAAACATGGTGGCTTAAGATCACCTTCCTCATGACTCTAGGTGGCTGGGGCTCAGCTGGGAGGTTCTTTTTGCCGGTCTCACATGGGATCTCTCATATGGTTGCATTCAAATGGCATCTGGGGTTGGAAAAACTGTGATAGCTCCACTCATACACCTGGCACCTTGATGGGGATGGCTTGAAGGTTGGCAGATCTCTCTCTCTCCCTCTCTCTCTCTCTCTCTCTCTCTCTCTTTCTTTACATGGCAGTTGGATTCCAAGAATGAGCATTTCAAGGAGACAAGCCCTAATGAGCAAGCATTTATTTACACATTGTGTTTGCTGATATCCCATTAGCCAGGTCAGGTGGGAGGGGGGTCACACAGACATAACTACTGGGAGGTGTGAGTCGTTGGGGCCACAGACAAATACACTTCCGATCCATGGTGCCATGTTAGAAGAAAACCCTGTTTTTGTCCCTGTACCACGTATGTATTTATAGAATTCATTGGAAATAAGGTTAGAGCTAGGGGTTAGAGTCATTCTTCAGCCATGAAAACAGATAACCTGAGCTAATGAATTCATTATTTAGTTGTAACATTTCATCTTTGGTTGTGACATTTCATAGAATTGTGGTGTTCTGATGCTAAAGAGAGCACACGTGGGAGTCAGGCTTCCCAGCTTCCTCACTAAGGATCCACAAGATCCTCAGTCAGTCATCAGAGTGAACTGTCAGGCCCAACTGGATGGTGATAATCAAGTTTTTAAAACAAGAGTCCTGGTCAAATGCATCAGCGTTCCATTGTTTTCACCCACTTCCCAGGAGAAAGAATTTGCTTCTTAGTTATTCCCATCCATTTTTCACCTTCATGGAGACAAAACTTTTTGGACATTGTCTACCCATCATGTCGTGGGTGCCTTTTGACATGCATTTGCCCTTAGCTATTTTCTAGGAATAGGCCAACTTTCTGACAACTTGCTCTAACTGGAGCACCTAATGCCGAGCCTGGCACATAGTATGTGCTCAATAACCAATTCTTTCTTAAACAAATAAAACACTGGGTATAACATTTCAGCATATGTTCACTTTTTTCTTTGGTACCACTTACCGAAATAAAAATGTTTTTAGCCCATTAAGCCTACTTTGACAATATTGTCTTTTGGATTAAAACCAGAATAGGCCTTTTTTATACTAGGATGAGGCAGAGTTTAAAAAACTTCCAACCACACACTATGCTTTTGTGGAGGAAAACTTTCCCTTTGTCATCAGTTAAGGTTATTAAAAATAATCAAGTAAAGAAAGTTGCTAAAATTAAAAAAAAAAAGTCAGAACCTGAAGAAAACGTGGCGACTTGGACTTTGCTATTAACAGCTTCCTATTTAAGGTCTTTGAAAGTGGTTACAGTACAAAAAAATTGCAAACCACCATGGTTTTTACCTGTGACTCTGAAACATGCTGATAAAGCGCTCTCTCATTTCCCTCTCTTTCTTGGGCCATTAGTGTTATTCTGCTATATTTGGAGCTGAGCTCCAACCAAATCAATAAAGTCATTTATTATAAAGAAAACAGATTTAAGAAACAACAGACTTGACGACTCCGATAAAACATAGCAAGCTCAAAGTATGAATGCAGCGTTGACTGAAGGATTTGATTTATATGCAGTACAGGAAAATCCAGGAAACAGAAATGGAAGTTTTTATTGTCTGTCTATAAATGACTGTCCATAAATATAAAAGTATTATTTATTAAAATAAACTCAACATTTTATTGTAAATATGGCCATTGTAAATAACAACCCTTTATTATCTTCTACTCATAATGGTGCCTTTTAAATTTTAATTACCTTCGTAAAGTAGCTGCCTCAGTTTGCCAAGATTTACGTAAAAATAAATATCTATTTATGAGTCCACTTTATGCTTTACAAATTGCTCACCATGTATAAGGCTTTGTTGGAGGAGGGAATGGTACTAAAGGCGAAAGAGGGGGAATCCCATGTCTCTGATACCATCTGGTGTCAATAATGATAAACCCTTACGTGAGTTATAGATGTCTACACCAGGCTGGGACTTCAAAATGCCAGAGTTATTAGCATTTCGGGTTGGGAAGGGCTGGGTTCTTTTATGGAAGGGGCTGGGCTGTTTCCTATGAAAGGTGACTCCAGGGATGAGAGAAACTCCTTGTTGCAAAATATATCCTTTACCCAGGTACCAAGGAACTTGGAATTTTCTTTTCAGTAACCCCCTTTTCTTTTCTTCCCCCCACCCCTCCTGGAAACAGAGAAAGCATTTAAATAAACAGTCCTGGGGAAAGAGGCATCAAATCACATCAACAGCAAAGCATCAATGTGATCTTCCCTCCCATGTGGGAAATCTCAAGGCCATGCCAGCAGATGGAAGCCCAGAGAAGGAGGAAAGACAGATGGACTCTGACAGAGCTCTGATGTCACAATAGAGAGGCCAGTGGTACTGATGATGAGCTGGGCCTTCCACATGGTTTTGCCAAGTCTGACCCTGCAAAGCTGTCATCACTGGTGATATCATTGTATTGAGGGTGACAGCCAGATAAAAGGATGTGACACAGAAGAGGCCATGGAAGGCAACATTCCTCAAATACTGGCATAGTCTGCTGATACACTCTGAGAAGGATTTGAGAACTTTAAGACCTGAGCGCTCATCTCAGAGTAACTCTGGCCAAGTCCAGTGGCAGCACCCAGCCTTGGAGTCATCTGTTGCTAGGCAGGGAGCTGTTGGTGCTGGGTTGATTTGCTGAGTTCCCATCAGCAACCACAAAAGACCTCCTGTGTCAGAGCAGCAATGAAGTGCTTTCTTCTTAAATATATTGTTAACCTTCAAGAAAGTAGTATTCATCATGATCAAGTTCCCTGAAGTTAAATGAGCAATTGTTTCTGCATTAGACCTTTACTTTCCTCCTCCATTTTTTCTTCAAAGACAGTCTACCATTAGCTAGCTGTATAGCTATCATCTATCTGCCTAGCTATCTCTAGATATCTAGAGAGACAGATAGGTATTACATATCTATCAGTGTAAACTAATATACTGATTTACATTATTTATTAATATAATACATATACCAATTTATTTTGATGGAAAATTTCTTTATTTCTTCTCTGAGCATTGGTAGTTGTATTCATTAGGCTTCCACCAGGAAACCAGAAAGCAATCTCAATATACAAAATCAGTGAAGTTTAATCAGTAACTGGTGACCTGGTGACAGGAGTGATGAAAGACCCGTGAGTGATGGCGAGGAATGCAGAGATTAGCAGCAGTAGGAAGGCCCCACTATTCCTAGGCTGGAGGACCACAGGTGGGGCTCTGTGATTAGGGCCAAGGTCTATGGTTATCCAAAAAACCCTTGTCCCTGTAGACCTGGCTATGGAGCTGGAGTCCAGAAGGAGAGAAGCTGTGGTAGGAGACAGTGTCCCAAGTTGGGAGGCAGGAGAGATACCCAGAGATACCCTTCTCCCTCTCCCCCACCTTATAATTTCCTACGAGTGCTTCTGACATGGGAGCCTGGAAATTCAAAGGTCAGCCTCCCCACCCCACCCAAAGAGAGGAGAGAAGAATGGACTGGAAGGCAGATGGGACCAAGAACGGACAAGGTTTTTTGGTAGTTTGCTTAAAAAATGCAGAAGGCCTTGCTATTATATCTGTAGGTTCTGAAGTTGGCATCTTGATCTGGTTTATCAGCGAAGACCTGGCAAGTGTGGAGAGTTCCAGGTTTCCGATAGGACCTGCCCTACACAGGATCACGCAATTGAATGATGGCTGAGGGTGCCAGCCTCCTGTGGGCTGGCAGATTCTGCAGTTCTGCTTGTGATACCAAATTCCTGAATAGTAGCTCTTTCTTCTCCACCAACCCTCTCTACAAGTAGAAGCAGGTTGGTAGAATATTTACTCTCTCATTAGAATGAACCAGAAAGATTTTTATTATTTAAGTTATTCTTTTATTTTCCTTGAATAATTATAAATCCATTTAAACAAAGGTCATTAATGAGTGCTTACTCTGCGCTGGGCTCTATTGTAAGTCCTTTACAGGTTTTATGCCTTTGAACCGTCAGGTGCTATTATTACAATCTTCATTTTTTTTCAGCGGAAGAAGCTGAAGCAAAGAGAAATTATATCAAGTGTGGAGTCAGAATGTGAAGCCGGTAGCTGAGCCCTCACACAGCCCAGTATGTACACAAAGCTCAGGGCAGCATCACATTGGTAGGCCTGTCCTTAGATTGCATCTAAGACATTCCTGTCCTGTCTTTCCCATGCAAATGTGCACTCCAATGTGCTCCTTCGTTCCTCAGCCACAGAAGGTGTTCCGATAATGCCGAGTGATCCTGGCCTCGAGGTTGCCTTGGACCCTCGGTTTCTTACATTATTTCATTCATCAATAAAATAGAGCCCAAGGCACCTGACTCCCTGAATAGGAAGGAGGAGGAATGAGCTAACGTCTTTAAGGTCCACAGAACTCACTGGAATGTGAAGTTAGATACACAGGAGGTTTATTAGTTCTGCCACTTAACAAGCCCCTTCAGTCTGTGCTTTCCAGCACACAGCGTGAATAAGTTACAGTCGCTCTCTGTTCATCTCTCCCACAGGCAGGCTGCCCGCTTTAACTTGGACTGTGCTTCGAGACTGCCAGCGGAGGGGCTGGGGTAGCTGGAGGAGGAGCTGGGAACAGGACTAATGGAGGCATTGATTTCACAAAGACGAGTTCCACTTGTTAAGCATATTAGTAGGGACCAGCAGCTCAGACAGACCTTATTTCTTTCTGCTGTGGGAGCTGGAGGGACTTGCTTTCCTGGTGCCAGACTGCTCAGGGCTGGCCCTTTTCAGGGAGAAAGAGAAGGTGGATTCTTCATTTGGTCCTGCCTTTCCGAGAGACCATACCAGTCTACATTGAAGATGCCTATATCAAAGTCCACTTGCTCTGGAAGCTTTCCTCCCCCTCCCCTTTCGCTATTGAACCATCATGCTAAGGTCCCATAGGCAGTGACCTCACCAGGCACCAATGGCTCCCACATTGTAGGGCCCATGGCCAATTCTCTCTTCTGACCACCGTCCTGGACACACTCTCCCTTCCTTGAAACACTGTGTCCATTCAAGATTCTTGTTTTCCTCTTGCCTCGATGGCTGCTTTGTCTCCTTTTTCTATATTCTTCTCAGATCAGTGATGTCTAAATACTAGAGTGTTCCAAGGCTAGCTAATGCCCCCCTCTCATTTCTCCTCTGTCTGAAATGCCACCCGAGGTGATCTCATCATTACAAAGGCTTCAAGTGTCCTCTCTAAGCCGCTGCCTCTCATATTTCCAGCTTCATCCTTGACCTACTCTCTAAACTCCAGGCTCTTAGACCCAGTCACCTATTTAACATCTCTCTTTGGCTGAGATGTGCATCCCACGCATGTCCAAAACTGAGCTCTGGCCCCCCTCTCCAAACTGTCCCACCCACTGTCTTTCTCATCTCAACATTATTCGGGTCCCAGACCTCAGAATCATGTTGGCTCTTTTTTTATTTTAACACTCCGTGTCTAAATCCCACTGGCTTTATCCTCAAAACATCTTTAGAATGCAAGTTTCTCCCCATCTCTGCAGCTGATTTCTTGGTCTGACCCAGCCTCATCTGATTATTGCAGCAGCCTGCCAACTGGTCTTTCAGCTTTCAGACTGGCCCCTATGGTCCATTCCCAACACAGCAGCCAGAGGGTCTTTGAAAATCTAAATTGGATCCTATCACTCTTCTGCTAGAAATTCTCCAATGGCTCCTCAAACTATGCAGAATAAGATCCAAATTTGTGATAGAAAAACATCTCTCTGACCTCATCTTCCTCTCTCACTACAGTGACCTCTGTAATAATCCTTAAACATGCCCAGGGTGCTTTTGACTCAGGGCCTTTGACTTGCTGTTTCCTTTGCCTCAAATGACCTTTCATCAGATGTCCACATGGCTTTTTTCTACATTCTGGTTCCTGTTTGAAAGTTATATTTTAATAGATGAATTCCTTGGTCATCATATCCAGTAAAGCATCCTTTTCATTAATCTATTAACCGCTTTGTTGTTACTTTGCTTTATTTTTTCTTAGTATTTTATGATAACCTGATAGATTATATATTTATTTATTTTATTACTTATTTCTTTCCTTAAAATAGAAAATATTATATCCCTTATATAAGAGCTTTCTCTGTTTTCTATACCATTATACCTCCATGGGAGTCACACAAATATATGTTGAACTAATAAGTGACTTTCTTCTGATTAGTAGAGGTTAAAATGTTTGTGTGTGTTGTGCACACAGAGTTCCCAAAGGCTGTGTGCATGGGAGGTTAGATTTTATTCCTTTCTTGGGAATTCAACGTGCTTTATTCTGCACTCTTCGTGCCATTATGACCCCAGGAAAAGGAGAAGAGTAAATATGTCCCCAGAAAGAGAGGATATGATATAGGAAAAGTTATTGCTGCATAGAAAGGAAAAGGAAAAACTTAACTTCTGCTAGTCCAGGATGACTATGGGGAAGGGAAAGGAAATAAAGCAATGAGATACAAATGTGACACACTCAGCCTCCACATCCCCCTCCCACCTCAGTGGAGATCACAAAAATCTGAGAATACAGGGAGTTTTCCTACTTTTCATATGGGATTCTGAAAAGAGACTGTGTCATAGAGGAATCTCCTACCTTCTCTATATCACTCTATGAATCACAATAAAATTGTTGCTGTAACATAATTAGGAGGACAGTTTGAAATTAGTGCCCTAGAACCAGATTCCCTGCCCAACTTAGTTTCCTATGCCTTCAAAAATATCTAGAAGTTCCAATTTGCTCCTGGCTGGTGAGATTACCGGGAATCACTGCAATGATGTTGACATGATCCTGTTGCCACGCCTGCTGAGGAGGTTACTCAGGCTACATAGCAAATGCAAGCCACTTTCACATGTCAGAGATGAAAAGGATGAGGAAAGGTTGGCCTGGGATAGGGTGGCTTGAGAAGGCCACCTGGTTCTTGCCATGACAAGAATCAAAAGATCACAAATTTACCAGTCATAAGTTTCAGCAGCAGATGACAGCAGGGGCAAGCTGTGGCCAAGAGAACATTAGGCCATCACAACAGAGGCCAACTATGACACACATGTTAATCCATGACCCCCTTCTCCTGCTGGTACAAAGCTATGATGAATTACCACACACACTTGGTTACTCAGAGATGATATTTGGGACTTTTAACAGTAGTCTAGCCCAGGTTGACATTGTATATAAAGTAGGTTAATTTTTCTTCCCTGCTCTGAGGTCAGGAAGATACTTTCTTTTGTTGGTTTTATGTAGTATGAACTTTATAGCTAGTCCTTGCATCTTCAGTTATTTTAATACCAGAGGCCCGTTGCATGAAGGTTCATGCAATAGGCTTTCCTTCCCCTGGCAGCCAGCACTGGTTTCCCTCCGGCATCTGGGACCCAGGCCTTTGGTCTGGCCTCAAGATTTGGCTTCTCTGCTCCAGCTGCAATGGAGAAGCCAAGCTTCTTCAGCCTTCAGTCATTTTCAGTCTTGTTTCTGCACCTGCATATGCAAATTAACCACCATCTTTGTTGGGTTAATTTGCATACTCATCCTGATTGGCTGGTGGGCATAGCAGAGTGACACAATTTGCATGTTTCTCTTTTATTAGTGTAGATACCTGGGATTGATTTTTGTGTACAGTGTGAGGTAGGGATTCAATTTGATATCTTCCCCAATATTGACCCATAAAACTTCCAAAAGTTCCTAGGTTTTTGTTTTTTCTACCATGCAAGTGGTGACATTTCTGTAATAGAATGGATTTAATGGGATGTTAGTGACCATGTATATATAGGGATTATTTGTAAGTAGGTGTTGCTAGTTGGTTGCTTATTTCTATTTCTCTTATTGTCCATGAATGCTCCATGCAGCTTTTAATCTCCAGGACCAAGTTTTTATAGGTTGACAGACTAAATCAATTACATTGGCTGGTTGTAACACCAGTACATATCACATTTGCCCAAGTTCCTCTATAGAACTAAAATAGAAAATAATTCTGACTCAGTATGTGACACATTTCCTTTTCACATTACTTTGATGGAAGGGAAGCCCAAGGCAGAAAAACTATGAATCAGCAAGGGTGAAAATAAAGCCTCTAAAAGCCTGACACTCTTAAGAATTTCTTTGCACTGAGGCCATACATTTTTGAGTAAACAATAAGCATTTATTCAGCATCTGCAAAATGAATTTTAAGTTTACAAAGACTTAAAAAATGGCCAAATCCCTAGTTCTCTGCAATAGGCAAACCAGAAATTCACTTAATTTGTTACTCATCGTTTTGGCCTATAAACTCAAATACTTATTAACGCTGTAAATATGCCTTTTTACTGGCTGTCTGACAGCTCCCATGCTTTCTGTGCTGTCTCCTTAAACATTTATGAGTGTTCATGAATATGCAAATACACAATCTAATGTCTGCAAATGGTTGCAAGTACAAATGCTATGTTAATATTTCATACAGTGATGAGAGCAAATCAACAATCATAAATTTTGAACAAATATGTTGCCTCATTAATAACTAATGAAGCAGTGCATAGAGCTGAGGGTTTGGCATTTAATGCTAGAAACCTTTCAGGCAAGGCTCTGTTTCCAAAAATGTCGTTAAGATCTCTCCTTGTAGTGTGGCTTCTGCATGGGGTGGGGTAGGGAGGTTTTTGAAAAGAGAGGGTTACATAATAGTTAAAAACTGAAACTCACATTATATGATAGCAATAAAAATAATTCTTATGACCAATGAGTTGTCCTAAAAGTGGACCTTCATGCACAAGGCGTGTGCTTGATTTGGCGTGAGAGCTGATGAAGACATGTAATATCAGCCAGGAGAACTTAAATTCTTAGTGGAAACCTAGACATGTAACATCAAAGGAATTTGATGGCTTAATCCCTTTAGCTTCTCAGCACACTCAGAGAGATGACAGGTTGCCTTGAGAAGCAGGGATTGCTATGGGACTCATAGCTTTTGGTTCATGATCTCATTCCTGCCATACTTTGCCAAGATACCACCTCTCTAGGGCACCAAATTCCTAAGAAATCCAGTGTCCTGGTTAATCAAATATTAAAGTGAAAACTCACAATTACTATATATCTGAGAGATCATGTCAAATATTTGTAATAGAATAAAATATCAGTAACAGATTTAAAAGTCACTTTTTATTTCTGGATGTCAATATACCCTTTTATAAATTGGAATAAGAGCCTTTTTATCTTCAAATTGAAAACTCTCAGTGAGCTCTCCTTGCATGAGATGCAAGACATTTTAGAATTTTTCAGCCTCCCTGAATTATCATCAGTGACCATATTATAGGTCTATATGAATAAGATGTATGATGATGGAATAAAATAGTATTAACTATATAGTATATCCTGGAAGATTCACTTCAAAAATAGATTCTTGGTGACACATAGTCTCTTGGAGAGACTATGGTATACCTTGACTCTGGTGGATTACAGGAATCTACACATATGATAAATTGGTGCAGAGCTAAATACACATGCACAACAGTGCGTACAAAACTAGGGAAATCCCAATAAGATTGGTGGATTGTGTCCATGCTAATTTCCTGGTTGTGGTACTCTACCATAGTTATGCAAGGTGTTAACACTGAGGAAAACAGAGCAAAAGGTACATGGGGCCTCTCTGTACTATTTCTTATCAGCATATGTGAATCTATAGTCATCTTAAAATTAAACTACAATTTATAAAAACTACAATTAAAATACAATTAAACACTTATTTTAAAAGCTCTTTGTGGTCAGTTGACATGGAATTATTCCTACAATTTGTAAGGACACCTTGGACTCAGAAGATCATAGAGGGCATTTCAATATATTTTGGCTTTGACCCATGACACCCATGGAGTGTTAGCAGGTGCAGTGAACAGGTTGGTAGGCCTAGGGACCTGGACACACCAAATTCTTGTGTTCTCTTTGTGATTTTGAGCAAATTACTTTCTTCTTGGACCCTGTTTCCTCACTTAGAAAATACTATGGTGAGATTAGCATGGAGCTAGCTCTTTGCAAGCAGTAAGACACCACCTCCCCACCTCTACCACTCTCCAACTTTACCTTCCTCTCCATACCCATGGCAGATATTTCCTTTCCTTTCATTTCAAAGCACTTTGCTTTCCCTTAATAAATTTTTGAATTATGAAAAAAATGTGAGAATATGCAAGAAATATTTTAATGATCTCTCAACAATTATGAACTCAGGGCCAAACTGGTTTTCTCTATACTTCACTTACTTCCTTTCCTGGCACCTTATCACTCATACCGCCCCAACAGCTAATCATTTTGAAGCAAATCACCAATATTATAGCATTTCATCTGTAAATATTTTTGAATGTGTTTCTGAGAGAAACCATCACAAAAACATAATCACAACACCACTATAATTTCTAAAACATTAACACTTTCTTAATATCATCTTGTTCAAATTTCCCTAATGTCTCATGGTTTTTTAAAAATAGATTTGTCCAAATAATATTCTTAATGAGGTCATAGAAGATATTTTAATGCATGTTTCTTTCCTGCTAACTTCAGAATCTTTCTGAACACAGCACTCCAAACCCTATAGTAGCATTGAGACCAATGGCTTTCCCTGGACTGGAGTTCTGATAAGTCCATTTGAATCCATGATTTATTATTGATTTTTAAGTCACAACGGAGACTCTGACACAAAGCTGGTGGTTCTTTCTCTTATAATTAATCTTTACATTTTTCAAAAATTTTTTAATTTAACAAAATTAAAAGTACCTATTTTCATATATTTAAAAACATATGCTAAATATAAAAGTCATATTTTTAATGTAGACTTTTCTGCAAGTGATGAAGACCAGGCCAGTGGGGATTCAGCATCCAGATTTGAGTCAAACTAACATCACTTGCCAGACGCATGACAAAACCTGTCTTGATCCCCTTGAGCTGTAGCTCCCTTATCCATTAAATGGAGATGAAAGAATACCTGCCCCAAAGGATTGCACTGAAGATCAAATGAACTCATTTAAGTAATTGATAGTAATTACAAGCAATTAATAAAAATGAAAAATAATTGGCCCAATAACCAACATGGGGTTGGTGTTAATATATTATCCTTACTATGCTATTTACTATATTACTTAAGAGCATTACTCTAACATCATTTTTGGAATCTAGAATGATAATACTGGAAATTCCACTTACGTGAGGCCAGACTTCTGAAAACCACAATCACTGTGAACACAGCCATAGGCTTGAGAATTATGAGAGGGAAAGAAAAAGAACTTGACTTGCAAGAAAACATGTTTTTGAAGATCAAAGATCTCTACCTTGAGAACTGCCAGAGCAGGTGTTGGAGAGGCCAGAGCAGGTGTTGGAGAGGCCAGAGCAGGTAGTGGGAAAGCCAGAGCAGGGAGTGGGAGTGGCCAGAACTACTCAGAGTGGAGACACATGGGGCTTTCACATCTTCTGAGGGCATCCCTGCATTACAGAAGAACCAGAAAATGATGCTCCTGCATGACCCAAAAATACTAAAATACTAACACTGAAAAATAAGCGACTTGTGTGTGACGTTTTAGAACTAAGGGTGAAGTGTAAGGTATTTTACATGGGATACACACACACACACACACACACACAATTGGCAACACTTCTCAGTTGGGTAAATATTTTTCAAAGTGCTTCAAAACCTTTTTTGCATTTATTTTTTAGCCCTTTTTGAAGCTTTGTCAGTAGAAAGATACACAGTGCTCTCATGGGGTCTAGAAAAGGGGTTTGGGCCCATATTCTGGAGTGTCTGTCTTTAGTTCCTATTCAGAGCAATGTCTTGTTTAAATGTGGTTGCTCAGTAGTTTTCAATTTTTAGAATCCTCTGGGGTAGAGTGGAATGGAGTCATGCTTGGCCCATTGGCAGAGCAAAGTTACAAAAGAAAGAAAACAGCACCAAGCCAGGCGAGGACAGGAAAGTCTTTCAGAGCCAAGAACACAACACGGCTTGGTCACACAGGTGACTGAATCTGGGCAAATTGGTCTCAACAGAGTGGCACAGAGAGGAGCCCAAGTTAAGACTCAACCCTCTCTTGACTCTGAAATTGCCTAGGAATCTTGAAAACAGAATGTGTTTGGAAGACAAGCTATCTAAGCCAAGAGCTGCCTGAACCAGCCCAGGACAGGGAGCCAACCGATCTGCATGGGATTCCCCTCTGCCCCCTCAATCCTTTAATGATGTTGTCTGGGACTTTGAGCTGACATAAGGCCTGGTGGGTGGTAATGAAAGACAGAGGATGGGAGAACTGTAGGGTTTTTTGTTTGTTTGTTTGTTTTACATCAGAGTATGAAATAGAACCAACTGTGGCCACCAAAGAGAGCAAGTGACTAGAGGACAATAGCATTTTTATAGGCATAGATTGGCCTTCACCTGGACGTTGGGGTGGGCAGTTTGTTCGAATTACCAAGGACCTTTATGAAACCACAGGGTTGAATATGACCCGTGAATACCTTTTGAATCTTTGCCCTTCAACTTAGTGAATTCTTATTTTGAAATTGTAGAACCCATGACCTCACCTCCTCTACTCTTCCCAAAGTTCGTCCAACCCAGCCAATTAATGTCTAAAGCTTGAATTTTGTGCTCATCACATCTTCAGGAGGGAATAGAATTGAAAATAAGAATAGGGGCCTGGCCAGGTAGCTCATTTGGTTAGAGTGTTGTCCCAATACACCAAGGTTGCAGGTTCAATCCCTGGTCAGGGCACATACAAGGATCGACCAACAAGTGCATAAGTAACTGAACAACAAATCCATGTCTCTCTCTCTCTCTCTCTCTCATTCTCTCTCTCTCTCTCTTCCCCTCCTCATCCTTTCAAATCATCAATAAAAATGTGCAAAAACAAGAATAGGGAACAACTAAAAAGAGCCTCGCTTTTCCCTCTGATTCTTTGTTCTGTTTCAAACCTCTTTCCTTTCATGATGGGCCTCCAATTAATCCACTCTAAATTGTTCTCTGAATTGCTCACATCTTCCCTTCACTGTGAAGTATCAACTTATTCCTGCCCTTGAAGTCTGAGAAAGTTTTTTTTATTGCTAGACTAAACTTATATATATTTTACAAGAGGTATTTTTTTCCTTTGAAAACTAAACAAAGTGAAGCAACAAAACAACAGCACAAAATCATCAGAATAGAAAGTGTAAGGCTTATCCTTAAGGTAGTAGCCAGGCATCAATAAGAAGGAATTTCCTAGGGGAAAATAGTCCAGAGGGCATACACTGTTTTTTTTATAAACCAGATGGTGCCTTTGGGGACCAAGAAGCCCCAACTTATTCTGCAGTAGCTGGCCTTGCTATGAAATATATTAGTGACCTTAAAAGGAAAACATGGATGTAACTTCCAGAGTTTGTATTATGATTAGGTTAGGGAGCAACAACAACAACAACAACAACAACAAAAAATGGAAGGGTCCAGTACAATAGATGAAGAGCATAAGCAAGATTTATCCACCTCCTTACATGCCTTGATGTTCTCTTCCCTTCCAGCCAGGAGTGTTCTTCCCCTCACTGCTGAGCCAAACCCTTTAGGCCCCTCCAGTCTTCCACACTGTTTCTCTAACCATCGATTCAGTATAACAAAGCCTTTTCCAATCAGGGAATTCAACTGACCAGGCTCAGAAAATTGGCTGGCTCCAGTTGTTTGTACTCCCTCAACCTGTTGCCTCGTTTGTAAAATGAGGCTAATGATGACTCCCTCAATGGGTAATTATAAATGTGAAACTGGAACGTAGTATGTGACTAACTAACACTAGCCATTATTAGTTGTGGCAGTGATACTGTTAAGACAGGTCATTTAGCACTTAAACAAACTCAAGGGTGATGCTCAAAATATGTAATAAAAGTCGAGGCATGGGCACCATCCCATCAGAGTCAACAGTTGTTCTGGTCCGAGAGACCAAGTCCAGTAACACCTCAGTTGCTGGATTGTGGGGCCAGGGATGGGTGTGTGGAGGGAGGGTTTGAAGGAATCCAAGTAGCAGATGAAGAGCTCAGCAAGCTTAGAGCATGGGGTATGTACTAAGCACCCAAAGGAGAAGTGCTAAAATATTTTAATTACAAGCACCCCTGTAGTAGGGGGGCAAATATTAACCCTGCATATATTGCTTTATATCACTACTTAATAAGTCATGTTATCTGCACATGACTTATAGTCTCAAACAGATTACAAGCTAACAGCTGAATGCTGAAACACAGACTCTCCAAATAATAGTGTGGACTATCAGAAACACTTGTTAAATTGAAATTGTTAAGTAGAAAATATGTTGTATATTATTTTTATGTATCAATCGTATTTTGACCAGTTTCTAAACGGGATTTATGATGGGTTAACACACAGGACAATCGGTGCCTTAGAATCACATTAGTTCAAGGGCAATAACACAAGAGCCTGGGAATAAAATGTGGTGAGCCAAGCTGTGGTTTGTCCACAGCAGGGCCCAGAGTTTTGTGACCCACCTAAAGCAAAAAGGGAAAGTGATTTAATTATCTAATGAAAGGAAACACAGAAGCACGCAAATATTTCCCTCTAGGAGGAAATCATTATCCTGGTATGAGGGGTATTGGACACCACTACGGGCATTGTGTTTAAGAGCAGTCCTTCCTCTCCCTTTGCATTGCAATTCCTGAGCTCCTGTCCCTCATTAGCCCTGCGCTGTATGTCCCAGTTGCTCCAGAAGTCTGGGTGTGGTCTCATCACTCCATGGCCTCCCACACCTCAGAGTCTTTGCAGAGGTTGTTCCTTTGCCTGGCATTCTCTTTCTTCACTTTCTTCCTTCACCATACAGCTCAAATTAACCTCCTCTTTGACACCAGTCCCCATCAGGATGGCTCAGTGATGCCTCTCATCCCACCCACAAACTAGGCCACCTATACCCACTATAGTCATTGTAGCTCAAGAATATGTTAATCCCTTCTGCCTTCTACCCACAGCTTCAAACTTTTATGCTCCTATCTGGTTTTAATTTCAGACGATGGTAACTGGATTGTTTCTCTCTGACTTTTCAGTGAAAATTTCATGTAGAGTCTGTTGGTTTTTGATTTTGCTTCTCCCCAAGAGGACTATGTCTTTATAAAACATATTCCAGTTCCAGGAGGGCATCAGCTTACCTTTTGTGATTTAGAAAAAGCTTCCCAGAGAAAACAGCTAACTTAGAAATCTCAGGGTTGCATCTTTTTCTTTCGAGCTCCCTGACAGAGCGCATGGCCAGGGAGTGGAGTGTGGTGGAGCTTTGTGCACTGCAAAAACTTCACATCTCTGATTCCTGGGGCAACCACTTGGCCTAGGCTCACAGTGGGAGGGGGCAGACACAAAGCTGCTCCTAGTTCCTCCAGGAGAAATCCCCCTCTTCGAGCTAGCATTCTGTTAGACACCATCCTCATCATGTAAATCTCTGCTTGTGTGTCTGACTCCTAGGGTTAAGAGACCAGAGTCATCTGTATATTCCTAGAGACTTTCATTTACCTACCACCACTCCACCAATTTCTTTCAAATAATCCAACGAATTAATACACAGCAAGAATTTTTAATGGACCCCACCATTTCCTTAATTAATTCCTTTTCACCAATATCAGTCAACAGAGCCACAGTCATGCTTAAAGTTGTTTTGTTCACTGGGAAAATGTTAGATTGGGAGACTCTGGACAGACTTTGTTGGGGTATAAGCCGGAGTCAAGTCTAGACAGGATATTCAGCTGACAGTCAGCTATTGGGTCAAAATGTTGCCAAAAGAGAGAGAATGTCTCTTTATTAGCAAGTTAATTAGAAGTAAATCATTGTGCAAGGTGGGGGTATACCACTTAGAGAAGAATTTAAAGAGCTCTGGGTGAAATTTGCTTCCTCTTTCTGTGACTCATACCATATCTTCAATGCTCTCTAAAACTCTGGGGCTGTAAGGCCAACAAAGCCTGCTCACTCAGGGCTGAGCTTCGAACAAGAGTGATGTCCAAGACTGAAGACACTGTGTGACCCAATAGTTAGGACTTATATTCAGAGAGGAACCACCGGACTAATAATAAATGGATTTCTTTCTTCCAAATAGGTGGTGTATCCATATATGTACTGCTTCCTTACTCAGTCAGAGTCAAGCATTCAAAGGATAATGTTCTAAAGCGATTGTGGGGGACATGGGGAAGCCAAGGGAAAAGAGGAAGTCAGCTTTGTAGACTGCCTAGGTGAGGTGCATTTCAATTTATTAGCGGTGTAAAGGCTTCTCCCAGAAGGTAGCCTGACTTCAGTGTTTTGAACCATGGGGGCCATTACGTGTTCAGAGAGCTCTTTTCTCTGGTTTAATCCTCCTGATCTGTCAAATTCCTGATCCCAGGTTTTTGAACAGTTGCACTGAGAAAATACATATTTTCTCAGTTGCACTGAGAAAATTTATAATTTATATTCTTCATGTCTTTTTCATTTGAAGTGAAAGTAAAGTTGCTCCTGAACATATCTCAATGATCAAAACAGTATCTGGCACATAGTAGGAAACATGTATGTGAAAGAATGAATCTGATGGGCTACAATTGTATTAAAGTGTGATTATCAAATAATGTGATCCAATGGCTAATTTTAGAATAGACACTTATGAAAATTACTCTCCATTTTAGGTTTTAAGATAAACATGCATCACCAGATCCCTAAATCATCTTGACATTTCTTAGTCTTATGAGTCTTGAGTTCAAAATATCCAAGTTTGGATTAGCCTTCTCATAAATTCCCAGGCTTCTTTTTGCTGGAATTATAGAGAAGGAGCAATCAGAATAATGATAATGAAAGCTAGCCTCGAGTGCCTTTTATGCACCTGTCCCTGTATAGCTTTAAAATACATGTTTGAGTATCTACTTTTATATGTGAGGCTAGAGAGTTAGTGGCCAAATCTCAATTTGAATCTATGTATGTCTTAAACACAAAACTTGTGCTCTTTCTTCTATATTTGCACCAACCAGAGAAATGTCTCCTTTGAAGGAACCAGATTAAAATTGAGAGCAATAAACCCAGGATTTCTGATCCGGGTGACTTAGACACTATCCTATTGATATTAACTAAAATCACTGTGATCAAGTCCACACTTTCACCTACCAAAGTTACATTTTCCTGTCATTGAGCGACAATAATATCACCACTGTTACAATAAAAAATTTGGCACCCTAAAATGTTAACTGACAGGAAACATGTCTCCTAAAATACTTGATCTGTCATGAAAAAATGGTGTTAAATCTCATGAGGAAGATTATCAAATTAGAATATTTGCCTTTATGCTTCTTGGAGCCCTCAAAAGCTAAAGAAAGTGCAATTTTCTGTCTTTGAAACTTAATCTGGAATGGTTCTGTGGCTGCTGATGACCTAACACCACTTGAGTAGGATGGGTCTAGACGATCATGACTCAACAGTTGTCTCATGAAGGTGAGAGTTAACAAAGAATCTGTGGGCTATAAAGAGAATTGGCTTCTACAACTGGTGAGCATGACATTTAATGTGGCTAAATCAGCAACAGAAGGATTTTGATGGTATCACTTTGAAATCCCTGAAGGCAGAATTATCAAAACAACTGGTAGAATTTATAAGTGATATACAGTACCCAGTTGATGACTCATCTATAGATGTTTAATGAAGAGCAAATAAACTTTATAAAAAATTTATAAGATTTAGTATATTAATTTAAAAAGAATGAGTCCAGGTTTCCTGCCATGGACAGCTGGATGGATAGTGGAATTAATCTTAGATAATAGAGCACTTCGTGATGATGAAATAGATAAAACAAAAATAAACTGGAAGTTGACTCTTAAGAACAAAGAAAATAAAATTAAACACATACAGAAAAACAAGGAAACACATCTTAAAGTCTTTAACTAAATCAGAAATAATTCAAATAATTGTACCATGAGTAAATGACTAATCTGAGTTATAATGGCAAAGGTATTTCTTTAGGATTATGGAAGGAAATATTTTTGTCCTTTAGCGGAACCCAGGCTGAGCCATGTGCAATTTTTATGATCTCTTGTGCAAAGCAGACCAATCAGTTTGCCTCCAGCAAATGGCTGGCACTGCTTCCCCAAAACTGTTGGAAATTGCCTACCAACACCCCAGTTTGGAATTTGGAGCTAAAATCTTTTGGAATCCATTGATGACCCACTGGCATCTTTGTTTGTTTGATAGATATTATTTTAGAATTCTGTCAAGGAAAGCATCTATGACTCTTATCCATCAAAGCCGTAAGTATTGGGATTGGAAGAATCATTCATTTTTTTTTTTTTTTGAAGTTCTGTGTGTCTAGCACCGAAAAACATATGTCTTTCAAATCTTCAAAATGTTTGTCCGTGCCACAATTTTTACTGTAAATAATTGTTCTTTTAAAAAACGTTATTTGTTGGATTTCTCTAAGCTCTAGCACTACCCCCCACTCTGTGTCTAATATTCCCTAGAGCAAAGAATGGGACTGATAATTAAGTTGTGGAACCTTTATCCTCTACAGCTTAACACCCAGGAAAGAACATTGCTTAGAGAAATAGGAAAGATTTTCAGCAGTGTGTTTAAAATAAAAAAAAGCCACGAAAGGAAGAAAAAGACAAAGGGAGGAGGAGCATAAAGTTACAATAAATTGCTGACTGGAGCATGAAAAATGAAGAGCAGGGAGAAAAATACTCAAATGTTTGTATCTAAGTTCGTACTAGTATATCATAACATTAAGAGGGAAATGTGTGACTTTGAAAGGAGTTTAGTAAAAGCGAGCTTTTAAAAAGAATTGTAAAATACTGATAAAAGAAATTTGGAAGAAAGTCTTAGGCATCAATCATTTCTTCTAAAATAAAAGAAGGAATCTTCTCTGTTTGCATTGCAAAAACTTTTATGACAAGGTGTCTCCAGGAAGCATCATAAATTGGAAATGAGTAAAATGTGATGTGTGCTTTTATGCTTTAAAAATGTGTAGATGTGAAGCAATGTTGGTTTTAAACAAGACAGTTGCTCTAGGCAATTCTTGAGACTGTGCCTCTATGGCAAATATCAAGTGGTAGATAAAAGCAATTATCGGGGAAATCATGCATCTTACATTAATAGAGCATCAGCCTTTAGGGCAAGACTTTTTAGAGTAAGAATATGTAGCCATTGCCTTGTCCCTCTGTGCCTTAGGAACCAAAAGACTTCATCTGTCCCAAAATATCTTCCTTGCTGGATTGGAATTAATACCCCTGAGGACCATTCTTTTTAATCAAAATATATTTAGAGAGCTCCTGCTAGATCGCACATCTGCTACCCAGGAGAAACAATACAAAATTACCTGTTATTGCAGTAACTTGATTTAATAAAAATATTAGCTTGTGAATCCGGTATAGAATTTAGAGGGTCGAGTACCTGGGCAGAGCCATGTTGTACAGAAAGGGCATTTCTAAAGTTACAGACCTGAGGGAGCTGCTCAAAGATGGGGCTTCATTAGGGCACAGAACACCTGGAGAAAAGAGCCCAGTAGAGGGCTAGTGGGGTGACAAATACAAATTTTGTCTTTTTCATAATTAGGATGTCTCTACTAGACTTTCTGGAACTTTATTCTAACCTCTTTCTCTGTAAAACAAGATTTGGGATAGTTTTGTCTGTGTTGGTGCTCATCCAAATGTACCCCACTTCTGAAGTATCACAATGACCTAGAAGGAGGCCCAGTTGTTAGGCACTGCCTTATAGCCCGGAGAGTTGTTGATCCATTTTTGGGATTTGATATTCTGGTGGACCAATGGAGTCAAGACTGAATGTTTCATCTCCATCATCACTCCCCACCCCCCCCCACACACACACACATTCACACAAAAAAGAATAATGAAAGACGAATAACTAAAAAGAGATGGTCATCCCATGACCAATAAGCTGAAGAGTTTCATTGGGTCCATAGAAAAACGCTTTATAATCGAATATCAAGGTATGCTCTAACCAGGAACCCAAATTCAAAATTAGAAATGTTAATAGGAAATAAAACATGGGCTTTTAGGTTGGTGACTTCAGTGAATGCTGCCTGGTACAGGGGTCCACTTCCTTAAGAAGTCAAGGCACTTCTCCTTGGTCCTGCCTTTCTTCTCATTGATGAAAAAAAAAAAATAGAAAGAGAGAGAAATAACCAACTTCCCAGTGTGTGTCCCTGAACACAGTGTTTGTGGAAGGGTGGTATGACCTTCCAATGACAAATTTGGCAGTCAGCTAGCTTGGGGGATGAGAATGCGTGTTCACTGTTGGTAACACAGACGGGAAAACCTCAGTGTGAAAATATTCTGGCCAGGAATTTTATGGGTTCCCTGGTTCTCCTGGACTCCCTGCTGCCAGCAGTGGTGGATGGGAGTAACTATCACAATTCAAGGCTGTGACAGTCCCTTAATTGAAACATTTAAGCAAGAATGCAATTGGTGTAGCCTGAACTTTGACCATTATTTACTACTTCAGTGTGTTTAGTGGAGATGTTTCTAGTATAATAACTAATGAAGACGTTTTGGTTTGATTTGAC
The DNA here is from genome assembly GCA_004026665.1 of Murina feae. Classification (NCBI taxonomy): domain Eukaryota; kingdom Metazoa; phylum Chordata; class Mammalia; order Chiroptera; family Vespertilionidae; genus Murina; species Murina feae. Next base: position 3,949 of record PVJC01008153.1, on the reverse strand, counting down.
ATTTTCTCTTTATGGAATGTTAACTCTGACATTGTTCCTTAGTAACCAGCCAAGTTCACTGGTAGCATTACGGTTACCTGGAGTAGAATCTCTGGAGAAAGAGCACAAGATAATCACGAATGCATCTGAGGTCAACACTTCTTTGACTATGACTTCACTGAGAAGCAATTTACGGCATATTCTTTCATCAACATTGAAGTAAATGTAAGTGCAAATCTACTCTCAACTCCCGGTCGACAAGTAACACTTTTTATTTGTCCCAGTGGATTATTTTGAAAAATACAGAGATAGAGTTTCATTTCAGACAGCTTACCAAAAATAAAATATTACGTGCCTTTTGAGGGCCTGCTATGGAATGAAACTTGTTAGAAGTGAATCTATTTATTTTATTTAACTTGGTTGGCAGCTCCATAATCCCATTGTGAGAGCTCCTAACTCCTAGGAGAGAAACTAAGCAAGAAAGAAGACTGCGGGTTTTCGTCTCATCCCCCTCCTTCCCTTCTGTTGCTGAATGCTCTTTGTATGACAGAGATGAAGTTCTCAGTTCAAGTGCGTTCTTGTTAATAAAATTGACGTGGGTGAGTCTTCTGAATCCCTGCACATATTCCTTGCAGATAAAAACCAGTCTGCTTGCTAAATACCCAAGCTTTTCTTTTCTGTTGGCACATCCTCAGCAAGGACAGTTCACAGCAGGGTGAGCTGCTGCAGTAAATGTCAGGGAAATGGAAAGAGGTCAAGGGGATGATAGCTAGTTTGAACCTATTGGTTAGTTTTAAATTGACCAGCCCTACAGCAAACAATTCATTCCATCATTAGTCTTATGGGGGGGCTGGAGGAGGGAGGAGGGGGTGGTGACAAACAGCAAGAGTGTGTTAAAAAATACCAACACCTGTCCAAATAGCTCCCTTTTCATTGTTCGAGAGTGGTGGGTTGGAGGAGGTGAAGGAACCTTCCCCAATTTAACAGAGCTGATCCGTTTGTAATTTTTTTTTAAAGGAAACTTCCATCCTTGGCCTACCCTGACGGAGTTGTGTGACTGCAGATGTATATTGTTTTTATCCTTTGACACCATTTGTGGCAACAAACTTGGCCTTCTCAGTTGTTTTGAGATTTCTTTCTCTGCATTGTAACTGGTTTTTGGCACTTCCATTTAAGCATAGTTAAAAAAACAGAAAAGAAAAGATCATTCTTTTTCCTACCTTGGTATAAAGATGAACTAGTCAATCATTCATGGAGTACCCTGCTCACATCCAATGCTATAATTTCGCATGTTGATAACTTACTTTTGATGCTAATTAATTACAAGTAATCATAAAAACAAATTAAAACCACTATACTTATTGCAGGTTTTCTTACGCTCCTGAAATAATGCATTTTTATGCATCTGTTTACTTGCTTTGTAAAAAAAATGTAATAATCTATATTCATAGAAAAACAACTTTAGTGCTCTGCATCAAAGCTGTAAACTGTTATTGGTTATTTGTTGCTCCCCCCGCTTCCCCGCCCCTAAGATATTAAAATGGAAGAATGAAAGTGAGCCACATCAAGTGAAAGAGATTAATGCATTTTAGGAATTTAGATTTTTTTTTTTCATTTCTGTTTGTTATTTGTGTATTTTTCCTTTTAAGGGACAAATATTTTATTTTGCTCCTGAAAAGGAGTGGGAAAAGGAGTACCAGCTTTGGCTTACAGGCCTAGAAGAGATATAAATCTCTCAGAGACCCTCTTCACATCTGCTCTGTGGGGGAAGGAGAGGGAGTGACTTTCTGGATTCTGTTCTCGCCAACAAAGAGCCCTTTTACCCTGTTTGAGAAATGCGGTGAATGGAACCATAGTGTATCCTCAGCAGAATCACTACTCGTGTTCTGATTTCTCATTCCACCCCTTCTGCCACTGCCTTGTAAGTTCCCCTGGGAAGTAGGAGAGTAGTGGGGAAATGATGGGTGGGAGTTTGAAGACCGGGGCTTCTGGTGTGGACGCCTGCCATCTTCCTCACAGGCTGCAACCCAATTCAATGTAATAACTGGGGAGAACTTTGCAAGGTCCTACTCATATCATCACCAATACATTTAATATGTATCAAATATTAAAGACAAGTACTTGATTTGTGTAGCATCTCACTAATCCCCCTGACCCATGCAAAGGCAGATTCTATTTTCTGTAACTCTGTAAGTGTCTGTCCTATCTAGCAAGGGTGAATAACATCTCAGGGAAGAGACTGTCTGGGCCTGCTACACAGGTTTCAGCCCCCACAGCTGTCTATAGAATCCTTTCCATATCACACTCATATTTCGTAAGGCATTGCACACCCCTCAGGGAGGAGCTAGTAGCAACTTTCTTACTCCAGGGAGGATGTGGAGTAACCTTCCAAAATTTTTACTCTTCCCGAACTCAGCAGCCATTCCCTATTTCATTTCCCAAACACCCTTTGAATCCCACCTTGTCATGATTTGGGTCTCTGGTACCCATGGGTGGCCCAGATTCTACTTCGTGATGATAGTAGGTGAAGTTGGAACTTGTCAAGGAAGATAAGCTAAATTTCTTCCAAATATGTTAAGGTAGTCTAACCCATAACTACCTCCAGGGTAAACCCAGGGTAAAATACAATTATTATTTTTTTTACATACACATTGTCCAGCCCTCATCCCAAACCCGTCAGATCTTAAGACAATCGTTATGTGTTAAGTGTGTGTGGGGAGGGGGTGGGGGGGCTAATTTGACCCTGAAGAGGTCTCTGAAATCTGGTCACTTGACTTGTAAATCCTGGGACTTTATGAAGCTGTTAGAAGTCAGCCAGTCTCAGGGGCTTTAATTTATATTATCAGTGTATTAGGTAACTGAAACCTCAGGTATTAGTTTTGAGCCATTGTTTAGAAAATTATTGGCGTTTATACTTTCAATTGATTTTCACAAAAATGTATTTGTGAAAATACTACACAAGTCATTTGCATTTATGAATGTTTGGGTTGCCCCTTTTTAGTCCCTGAATGCTCAAAGCATGTGAAAGCATATGTTGCTAGCCCTATTTCTAGATCTGTAGAAATACCACAGAAGTCATACGCACTGGGAAGCAATGTGATGGAAGACTTTGCAGGCAGGCACACCTGGTCCAACCTGACTGCCTCATGTGTGACCTCAAGTAATTTAACCGCTTCAGACACTGGCTTCTTCGTATGGATATGGAAGGATTACAAAACCCACTGTGATGCCTATGAAGTTAAATGAGGTCAAGTTGAAAGTGCGAGCAGAATGTCTGGTACAGAACTGGCACGTAATCAATGTTCTTTCCTTCTTCTTCCATCCCCTGACTTTTTGAACATGTATCAAAAAGAAGGAAGGATTCTCTGTTCCTACAAATCACCTTTGAATTAGTCCCCAATATTCGTTTAACCTACCCACAACTTGATTTTCTCCTTTCACTTCCTTATTCCTCTTTTTTTTGCTCTGTGTTTCCCAAACGGAAGAAGCCAGTCAGTCCCATGAGGTCCCCTGGATGATGGGGTCCCTCCGATGGTTGCTCTCAGTGCCTACTAGACCCTACTCTCTTCTCATTCCATCTTTATCTTTTCATACTCACACTGGTTGGCTTGTGCACGATCCACCCTCAAGTTCAGTCACCTTCTTTCTGCGTTCCCTGGCGCCAGGGAGGAACACAGGAGCAGAAGTTGGTAGGAAGAGGTTGTGCCTCCATTTAAGATCCGTGTCACTGGCCTGGGCTCCTGGAGGTTCCACATGCAGCAGGGAAGGGTCACTTTGACAACAGGCTAGCTTCCAGCTGGATTCCATTTCCTGGGTGGACATTTGGAGGCTCCTGCTTTCTCCAGGGTAGAAGGTGTGCCTAAGGACGGTTTATAGCCACCCTAACGATCAGGCTGTATCAAGCAAGGGATGGAGGAGTGTGCAGAGCACGGTGGATGCATTGGGCTTTTTTCTTAAACAATATTTCCCA
>PVJC01008152.1:0-49271 GCA_004026665.1 Murina feae | reverse complement strand
ATTGATTTTTTTTACAGAGAGGGAAAGAGATAGAGAGTTAGAAACATCAATGAGAGAGAAACATTGATCAGCTGCTTCCTGCACCCTCCCCACTGGGGATGTGCCCGCAACCAAGGTACATGCCCTTGACCGGAATCGAACCTGGGACCCTTGAGTCCGCAGACCGACGCTCTATCCACTGAGCCAAACTGGTTAGGGCAGGAGCACAGATTTTTAAATAGACCTAACTGGTAATTAAATGTGTGATGCAGGCAAAGGATTTCATTTTTATAGCCCTCCCCCCCAGCTTTTCTATAGCTTTTTTTTTTCTTTTGCCTCACTAAATTTTGTTAGACTCTGTGTTCTAAGGCATTTCATAAGTTCTAGATGTCTTGTGTTTTCCACCTATGAAAATAAATTCAGTTTCTCATCGACCCTCTAAGTGGTGGAAATACCATTAAGAACTTTAGTTGCATAATCACCTTTGACAGTGAAACTAACATGTTTAATGAGTCATAATAATTCATTGCTTATAATGAGTTTAACCATATGTGACTTTATTGTTAGGGGAATAAAAAATATAAACAATATAGATGCAATAAATGAAATTTTTCAAAGAAGACTAAGAATATTCTTTGAATCAGTATACTTTGATATTGTTTGAAATTTATACTCACCAATCTAATATTTCTCCCTCCTTTCCAGGAAAAAGTTGACATGTCTAGATTCCCTGTTGAAAATATTAGGAATTTCAGTATCATTGCACATGTGGATCATGGCAAAAGTACTTTAGCCGACAGGCTCCTGGAATTAACAGGTATTTTCATTTCATATTATGTAGTTAATTGATGACAATGAATAATGGATCGTTGCTTTTACCATGTTTTTTAAATTTTGTTTTATATACTGTTTTGTTTCTTTTTAAAAGTCCATGTAAAATTATGAATTTCTGCTTATAGGGACAATTGATAAAACAAAGAATAATAAGCAAGTTCTTGATAAATTGCAAGTGGAACGAGAAAGAGGAATCACTGTTAAAGCACAGACAGCATCTCTCTTCTATAATTGTGAAGGAAAACAGTATCTTTTAAATCTCATTGACACACCAGTAAGTTTAATATTAATTTTGTCTCCATTATTAGTGAGTCTTGTATTGATAACCTTGTTTAGTTTTTAAATTGAACATTAAACCCCTAACTTTGTTTTCTCATTGTTCTTAGGTTAGTGTAAATTGTCTCACAAGCATGGGCTAAACAGAAGTAACCTTTTGTTTACTGTGGAGTCAGTAGATTTGCCATATTGCCCCTCCCCCTAAAAAATTGTAGCTGACATTTAGAGGTACTAATATCTTTTGCTTCTCAGGGCCATGTTGATTTTAGTTATGAAGTGTCCAGGTCACTGTCTGCTTGCCAAGGTGTTTTGCTGGTGGTTGATGCAAATGAGGTAGGTACCTTTAATTTTATATCATGTGACATACTATTTGGTGGTTTCAAGATATTTTTCCTTAAAATGTGTTTTGGAAATAAAATTCTTGTGTTTGAAAAAAAAAGATTTGTTGTTTTACTTAACCAAAATCATAGGCTTTGGTTTTGTTAATTTCAAGTTTAATACATTAAAGTATGTTTTTGAAATTCATTTGTTCATCTTTTAAAATTTTTAAGCCAACTAGAGAAATTGTTTTATTGTATTTTTTTGTTGAAATAAGTCACAGCTACATCCTCCCCCCCAAAAAAAAGCCTCAATTTTTAACAGTTCTTAATCTCAGTTTTCCATATCAATATTTAGCAGACATTGAAAAAAAATCTTTATTTTTGAGGTAATTTTGGATGGTTTTAAGATAATAATATGAGCAGTGTTAAGTTTAAGGAAACAAACTAATAACATTACCAACTTCTTTTGTATTACAAACATACCATATGAAAATAGTAACTAAATGACCATATAAGAATTATGATAAGCTTTTGCTATACTCAGTTTCTCACAAATTTTTCATTCAAAATCCAGAGGAAAGTCAATCTCTACCTTATATACAAACTACTGAACTTTATAAACTGCAACACGCAGCTGTCCTATACAATAAAAGCATATGCTAAGTGTCCGGTCGTCCAGTCAACCAATCAAAGCATAATATGCTAATGATATGCTAAGGCCACTCAGCTGCTTGCTATGACGTGCACTGACCACCAGGGGGCAGACACCAGAAGGTTAGCTTGCTGCTGGGATCTGGTAAATCGGGACTGAGCCAGACTGAGTGAGATGGGCCAGACATGCTCTGGAGCCTTCCCGTGGTCCCTACCTGGCTGGCCAACTTGAATCCCTCCCTGGCCCCCACCATGCACTGGTGGGGGTCCCTCGGCCTGCCCTGTGCCCTCTCGCAATTCGGGACCCCCGGGGGGATGTCGGAGGGCAGGTTTTGGCCCAATCCCGCAGGCCAGGTTGACGGACCCCACTGGTGCACATGCCTCTAATACTTATAGTAGGCTTTGATGACCTTGAGGGTCTATGTTTCACCTTTGTGTCTCTAAGCCTAACAGTCCCCTTTAATAAATGCTTCCTGAAGTGAAAGGAATTTCACAGAGAATATGCAGATGCATGGAAGTATAGGTACCATATTTTGTCATAAACCTCTGCTTTTGGTGAAGGTGTGGAATGGTTTTGAATTACAAGTTTGTGATAGATGGTAGAAATCCTGTGTCTTGATTTTTCCAGGGTATTCAAGCCCAAACTGTAGCAAACTTTTTTCTTGCCTTTGAAGCACAGCTATCGGTAATTCCAGTTATAAACAAGGTAATTACAATGACCCAAAAGTGTTATTCATTTCTTTACTTTGTAAATGTGGGCATGCTTATTAAAATTGTATTTCCTGTGCCTAGATTATTTTAATACTTTTGAAAGAAAAATCATAATGGGGTCAGTTATGCTTTTAACTATCTCAAAATACAGTTTAGTATGAAATACACTTTATTTTTATTAAATTAAGACATAATGAATTCTTTTTTTTTTTTTTAAGATAGATTTGAAGAATGCCGATCCTGAAAGGGTTGTAAAACAGATTGAAAAGGTGTTTGATATTCCAAGTGATGAATGCATTAAGGTAAAATACATTTATTTCAAGACTTGGTTATAATTTTGAAAATCTGAGATAATTGGTCTAGATGAAATTTTAGAGTTTTTGATAACCCATCATTATATCATGTTTTTATAGTTTTACCAAGTTCTTTTTACTAATATTTCATTTGATCCTTACCAAAAATTCTTATTACGTGGTTAGGACAGATGGGAATTCTTGAGATACAGCTGAAAGAACTGGCTGAAAGATTTTAATCACTTTCTTAAGATTACCGACCTAGTTACCTAATATATGTCCATTTTGCCTCAATGGAAATATTTTCTTTGAAGAGCATGTTCAATCTAATTTTAAGGCATTTGTACATTTTCTTGAAATTGAGAAATAACTTCTTTCTTTATATAAAAGAGCTAGCTATGGTAATAATTGTAGGATACAATAGATACGGTATTTATGCCAAAGTTAATACTGTATTTTAAATTTAAATTTTTATTACTTATTTTTGAAATATATTTTTATTGATTTCAGAGAGAAAGGGAGAGGGAGAGAGAGATAGAAACATCGATGATGATACTGCCTCCTGCACGCCCCTACTGGGGATTGAGCCTGTAACTGGAATCGAATCCAGAACCCTTCAGTCCCTAGGTGGACATACTATCCACTGAGCCAAACTGGCTAAGGCTAACTTTGAATTTTTAAATGTACTTTTCTATTGCTCTTTTGGGTGTTAAATAGCCACAGACAAACTGTAGTGTTACATGTCTTGTAGTATGTCAGTGCAACACTATAACATTTAGCTTCTACTTTCATTGAGTGGTAATGTGAATTTATGAGGGTATGCAACCGGGGACTTCCAGGAAGTGTTAACTACATAGTGAGATTTGTGGTCATGAATTCATAAGAAACCAGCTATACCAGTTACTTCATTTTTCCCCAGTTATGTTAAGCTATTGTATTTATAAATAAAGCATAGAAGAAGCATACAGTTGGATGCATTCACAGTGGGGATTTTACCATCTGCTTATGACAGAGAATAGGAAGTGGTTGAACAGTGATTAAGTAGTAGAGCTTGGAGTCTCAGCTGGGAAATGAGGGAGTGGAGGATTGATGGATAATTTTTAAAAGTAGCCCATTCAATGGATTAGAGGTTGTGATTTTATTTTATTTTATTATTTTTTAAAAATATATTTTATTGATTTTACAGAGAGGCAGGGAGAGGAATAGAAAGTGAGGAGCATCGATGAGAGAGAAACATCGATCAGCCGCCTTCTGCATACCCCCTACTGGGGATGTGCCCACAACCAAGGTGCATGCCCTTGACTGGAATCTAACCTGGGACCTTTCAGTCCGTAGTCTGACTCTCTATCCACTGAGCCAAACCAGTCAGGGCAGAGGTTGTGATTTTAAAGAATTTTAAATGTACTAGAACCTAAAGAAGTGGTTCTCTTTAGGGTTTAGTTATGCCCCCCCGCCACCCCGGAAGCATTTGGCAATGTCTGAAGGCATTTTTTTGTTGGGGGAAGTGGGGTTGCTGCTGACATCTTGTTGATAGATGAGATTTCATGGATGCTAGTAAACATCCTACGGTGTGCAGTATATGCTCCCAAACGGATTTAGCCCAAAATGTCTTTATTGCTGAGTTGAGAAACTGATGTACAGGGTATTTGGAAGATAGGAGATGGTATTCAGGAAATGGGTTTTGACATCAAGATTTCAGAGACTGTCCAATTACTGATAATGGTAAAGGTCAGTCATGACCATGTGTTTTGAGTCTTTTGCTTTTTCATTGTGAGAACAATAGTAATAATATGCCTTATAAATTATCTGCATGCCATCCACATACAGTGTTTATTCTATCCACACAACAACCTTGAAACTTAGGCAAAATATGAATGATTATTTATCAGATGAAGAACTTGAAGCTCAAAGAAGTCCGCTCTTTCAACATCATAATCAGAATACTCTTGTAATTTAATCTAAGAGTCATAAAAACACCTAACTGTACTGGAAGGACATCTATCAATATACTATGTACTCTGTGCTTCCTTTTACGATGATCTTCAAATAAATTGATAACTGTTAGAATTCTTTCTTTATTGTGATCATAAAGTTCTGTCACCAGGATAGAAAAAAAGGTAGAGTTTTAATTTTAAATGGTTGTGTCTTTACACAAATATTTTTAGATTTCTGCTAAACTGGGAACAAATGTTGAAAGTGTTCTTCAGGCAGTCATTGAAAGAATACCCCCGTAAGTCTTTTGCTATTTCTGTACTGTTTATCTTTAATAGCACAAAAAACTATCTATTTGATCTTTTATTTTAGCTTAGTAGATGGGGTAAATATACTCCTGTGGTCAAAGAAAATAAATATTTAAATTTATTTTTAGTAACATATAGAAGGCAAATACAGTATAGAGAAAAAAAGGATGATAGGGATCTGTTCTTAACAATCATTGTAAGAAGGAGACTTGAATATATTAACAGTTATTATTCTTTGCTTTAATACTGAAAAAATATATGTCATCAGTTTTATAAGTAATTTAAAACAGTCATTTATATAAAACTTGAGATTAAATTAAAACTACTAGGTATACCGGTTAATAATGCGGATTTTTTTTCAATAAATGGAGTTACACATATGTTGATATATATGTGATTTGATATGTATGCTGTTTTGTTGTATTGACAACAAGCTTCAAAACTTCATATGTCAAATTTGCTGAAGGTGTTAACATCATATTTTTATACTTAAAATATGTTGAGTTTCATGCCAAAAAAAGAGCATTTGTGGGAAGTTATAATTCATTACTTTATGTTGAAGAAAAGTGCTGCTGAATACTTCAGGAATCTTATGGTGAACATACTCCATCTCAAGATACTGGTTTAAATGAGTTAAAAGTGATGATTTCGATGTGAAAGACAAAGAACGTCCAGGTCAACGGAAAAAGTTTGATAACCAACAATTACAAGCACTAGTGAATGAAGATGCGTGTCGAACTCAGAAACAACTTGCAGAAAGATTAAATGTTGCTCAGCAAACAATTTCCAGTCGTTTACAAGCAATGGGAAAGATTTTAAAGGAAATAAAATGGGTGCCTCATCAACTGAATGAAAGACAAATGGAAAATGAAAAGTCATCAGTAAAATGTTGCTTCAATGGCACGAAAGAAAGTCTTTTTTGCATTGAACTGTGATGTGATGAGAAGTGCATTTATTTTGAGAATCCCAAATGCACAAAATCATGAGTTGATCCAGGTCAACCATCAACATCAACGCAGAGCCATCGCTTGGGAAAGAAGACAATGCTCTGTGTTTGGTGGGGTCAGGAAGGTGTGGTGTATTATGACCTAAAACCAGGTGAAATCTTTAATACTGATCGCTACTGACAACAAATAATCAATTTGGAGCACGCTTTGATCATGAAATGACCAGAATATGCCAGAAGGCACAGCAAAGTAATTTTGCTTCATGATGACGCACCATCACACACTTCAAAACCAGTTAAGAACACGTTAAAAGATTTTGCTGGGAAGTATTAACCCACCTGCTGTCTTCACTAGACCTTGCTCCTTCAGGTTACCATTTGTTCCCATCGATGGCACATACACTTTCTGAGCAGCACTTCAAAACGTACAAAGAAGTGGAAAACTGGGTCTCTGAATGCTTTGCCTCAAAACAGGAAAAGTTATATTGGGACGGTATCTACAAATTACCTGAAAGATGGGGAAATGTGTAGCTAGCGATGGACATTACTTTGAATAAAGCACTTTTGATGTTTCCCTTGAAATTAACATGTTTTCTTTGATTACCAAATCTTCATTTTTTACATATATATTTTACTGATTTTTTACAGAGAGGAAGGGAGAGAAATAGAGTTAGAAACATCGATGACAGAGAAACATCGATCAGCTGCCTCCTGCACACCTCCTACTGGGTATGTGCTTGCAACCAAGCTACTTGCCCTTGACCGGAATCGAACCTGGGATCCTTTCAGTCCGCAGACCAATGTTCTACCCACTGAGCCAAACCAGTCAGGGAAAAATCTGCATTATTAACTGGTACATCTGCTAATATAAAAATAGACATGACATCTTATTTTATAGAAGGATCTTTTTATGTTGGCTGTCAGTCATCAACCTTTCTTCAGTCCTAGAGTAAAGTAAGCATAGTATTTGAGTTAAAAATAAGCATTTTATTAGTAAGGTTTTAATTTACTATGTCTGTATTTACTTTTTACTTATTTTTAATAGTCCTAAAGCACATCGCAACAGTCCCCTGAGAGCTTTGGTATTTGACTCCACCTTTGACCAGTATAGGGGTGTGATAGCCAATGTAGCATTATTTGATGGAGTGGTTTCAAAAGGAGATAAAATTGTATCTGCACATACTCAAAAAACATATGAAGTTAATGAAGTAGGAGTTCTGAATCCTAATGAGCAGCCTACTCAGAAACTGTAAGTAATAGACATTAGTAAATAAGTACAATATGTTTGTATGTCTGTCTCATTCTTTCTCAACTTGGTATACTTAGAATGAACCCAATTCGAAGACTCAGAAAAAAAACGAAACCTGGATATCTAAAGCACCTATCTAGTGAATGATCTTTTGAAAGTAATCTCGTGTGAAGGATACTAATCTGATAAATTTTTATTCCTTTGGACTAGTCTTAACTAATTTTGTGATTCAGTGCAGATAAGGATTCTATATTGATGCATTTGTTGAGACAGCGAAAGACATAGTTCCTTCACCCATGTCTATATTCATATTGGGCATTTTTTGTTGTTGTTGTTGTTAATCCTTAGCTGAGGGGGGAGGGAGAGAGAGAGAGAAACATTGATACATTGATGTGAGAGAGACATTAATTGGTTGCCTGCTGCACACACCCTGACCAGGATGGGGAGCAAACCCCAAACCAGGTATGTATCCTTGACTGGGAATCAAAACGGAGACCCTTCAGTACACTGGCTGATGCTCTAATCACTGACCCCCACCAGCCAGGGTTTTCGACATTTTATTTTTCATAATTACATTTTTCATATAAAAGTAATGAAAAAAATGTCATAATTCTTTTTTTTTAGTGTGGAATTCGTGATAGAACTTGAACTAGAATTCCTGCATGTGGGGTTAGCAAGGTAGTGTGCACTGGAAAAACTGAGTTCTGAGTTCCCTTTTAAATATTTAATTCTGTCAGTACTCTAGGCCACCTGATTGGAGCTCTCTGTGGTCTTTGTTTCCTGATCTGTATAAAAATTAAGATTCTGAACCAGGTGACTATATGGGTCTCACTTGGTAGTTTAAAGTTATATGTCTAAAATTTTGTTCATTACATTTTTATTTGAGAGTCATAAAGTAGTTTATCTTAATTTTACTCAAGTGTTTCTAAAGTCTGTCTATTCTACCATATATATCATCTACTGATCATTAATGCAGTGTGTTATCATGTAGATTTGCTTTTAAAAAACAAAACAAAAAACCCCTCAAAAACTAAGCTAAAACTCTGAAATCTTTGGATTTGCTCTGTTTCTATAAGAACATCAAATAGATGTCAGATTTGTTGCGGGTTCACTTATTTCTGCTTGTTTTTTCTTTTTCTTCTTTAAAGCACATTAGTAAAACAATACACTAATAGTGTTTTAACACTACAAGAAGCCTTTTTTGTTTCTGCAACTATCGATTTCACAGTGTTTACATTGTATTTAGCTAGTGTTTTAATATGCAAGCAAAGGTAGGCAGAGTCATGAAAAAGGCCCTGAGCTTATTGTTGGTAATGGGGTGTACTGTAAGGCATGGAGTGTTCTTCTATTGATAATCCTTAGAGTTCAGAATTGATGTGTAGCACTTAGTTTCCATCTCATGAGGTTTTGTTTGGAAAGTGATCATTTCCTGGGAAGGTGGAGCTTATTGTGACTATGCAGTGGAAACATTAAAGGAGTAAATATTTCCATATAATAATTTTATTTAGATATGCAGGACAGGTGGGCTATCTGATTGCTGGGATGAAAGATGTCACTGAAGCACAAATAGGAGATACAATATATTTACATAAACAACCAGTGGAGCCCTTGCCTGGGTTTAAATCAGCGAAACCAATGGTATTTGCAGGTGAGGAGATCACAAAGTCAAAGAATGAGGGTCAACTTATTCTGTCAATTGCAATAAAATTTACTCGAATTGCTCATTTTAAATAACAGCTAATTCCAGGAAATTCTTTTTGGTTTGTGTGTGTCTGTTATTTACATATTAGCTAATTTCATATGTATAGTAAAACTTTATGTAGGAGATACTTTCCTAAATTTATTTAGGACTTCTTAGGAAACAGGCTCTCTTAATATATGAAAGAGCATAGTCACATGAATTTCCTACTTGTTTTCTTAGAAAATCAGGTGATTGCATGTGAAATCTTTTTCTAATGAGTTTATTACTGAGTACCTTCCCTTGAGCTGGCCTTCCTTTAATATTAGAATAGTGCCACCTCACATATGTAGAACTTCGCCGTCTTTTACAACTGTGTGGAATTACGGATATTTGAAAAAGGAAGACCTGGTTGGAGGCCGTCAGGTTGCATCCAGCCCTTGTTTTTCTCCCGTAAGTGTCTCCCACTGTGAATGATGAACGTTCTGACCCCCGTGGTCAGGCAAAGTCAGGCATTTGGCTCTTGGAGGACTTGAGAGGTGAGGACTTGAGTTGTCAGATGAAAGAGAATCTTATGAATCAGTAACTTCATCGTTTTTGTTAGTGAATTGGAAAAAAAACAAAATTTATCTTTGATTTTAATGGATAATCTGTCATAGAGAATTCAGAAATCAGTGTAGTTTTCATTTCTCCTGTTTTTTATCTGTTAATGGAGTTTCATTTGTAGCTGTGGAATGACTTCCATTTTTGTTTCTTGAAATAAGCACAATGTATTTTCCTAGGTTGGTTCTTTCTGTTTTCCTGACATGTTTGTAAAATCATAAAAACAGCACTTTAAGTATGAATCCAGTTATAAATTCATTGACGCTGTGAAACTTGCAAGATACTTTAAAGTCAGAATAACTTAATATTTATAGTTTTTTTTAGCAAACATATTTTGGTGAGTGAAATATAAATAAGTTATTTAAAAGCTAAGTGTGACTAATTATGATCTTGGAAGCATTGCATATTTAGATCCTTTGGCAGCTTTTCACATGTGATAATTAGAAATTCTTACATCCTCAGGAATGTACCCTGTGGATCAGTCTGAATATAATAACCTGAAGAGTGCTATAGAAAAATTGACCTTAAATGATTCTAGTGTGACAGTTCATCGGGATAGTAGCCTTGCCCTAGGTGCTGGCTGGAGGTAAGATTCAACTACATTGTACCGTTCCATGTTTATTGAAAGGTAAAATTTAAATGGTTTCTTGCTTTGGAACATTTCTGAAAATAAATTCATATTAGTGTAAAGTGAAATGAAAAAATATCTGCCCATTTTACACTATGGATTCATCTTCTATAGGTAAGTTTTATATAGAATTTTAAATAGAATCCCAATGGAAAACTGGAATCTTACTTAATGAAATTATACTAACATGCAATTATTCTGTGAATCGCTTGAATGACTCTTATGATACCACCCCTTCCCCGCAAATTAACAATATATTAATCAAAGAAAATAGAGCCTATGAGACATAAACATTTTGGAGTTTGGTTTTTTCTTCCCAGATTGGGGTTTCTTGGACTTTTGCATATGGAAGTTTTCAACCAGAGACTAGAGCAAGAATATAATGCTTCTGTTATTTTGACAACTCCTACTGTTCCATATAAAGCTGTTCTCTCATCAGCAAAACTGATAAAGGTACTATTGTGAATCGGATAAAAGGGAAAACTAAATGTGTGTGTATAGGCATGTGCGTGTATGCAGAATGCAAGAGACATTTTGTACACCATTAGCTGACTATTAAAACTACTTCTTGACTAATAGCAATAAAAATAATTATCTTATAATTAATGATGGAGAAGCTACGTGAGAAATAATTTATGCAACGTTTTACTTGGTAAAATAACCACATTATCCATACTGATCTGTTACTGAATTAGGAATGAAAATATTGTTCTAAATCCAGTGCAAGATGATGAATATATTTTTGGTCATAAGTAATTTATCTTATTATATTCATTCTTACCTGGTGTAGAAAATTTTGGATTTTAAGTTAAGGATAGGGATAATACCATATTATACCTAAGTGTCAATCTGTTTATTTTAAAGAAATAATAACTTTGACAACTTTAAGTATTTTCCAATAAAATTAACTTAGGAAACTCACTATAATGCCTTATAAGGGGTAGAACAAAATGTATTCTTACATCATACTTTTTAAAATTGTACATAAAATGTGTTTAATAAATGTGAATCACCAGGATATATTGCTTAATAATATTAAATGATTACAATTGGGAGACTTTTAAATCTAAAACATATTAAGATAATATTCTACTCTTTAGGGATTTTGTTGTTTTTATTAATTCCAACAAATTCGATAGCAAAATAAATTCTAACATACTTTAAATTAAAACATGGTTATTATTTATTCAGATTTCGTTTTAACTATTAGTGGTATTTCTTTATTTTTAGGAATACAGAGAAAAGGAAATTACAATAATCAATCCTGCACAGTTCCCTGATAAATCAAAAGTAACAGAATATTTGGAGCCAGTTGTTTTGGGCACCATTATAACACCAGATGAATTTACTGGAAAAATAATGATGCTTTGCCAGGTATAAATGTAATACAGTTCAATATAAAAATAAATTTTAGTACTCTCTAGCAGTTTTGAAAGATTTCTCTCTCGAGCACATTAAATTTTACAATACATTTTCATACATACATAGAGACATCAATATTTATCTAGATAACATGTGGATGTAGGTATATATATGTACTTTAAAACCCATTTTGGGCCCTGGTCCAGTAGCTCAGTTGGTTGAAGCATTATCCCATACACCAAAGATTTCAGGTTTGATTCTGGGTCAGGGCACATACCAGGTTACTAGTCTGATCCCTGGTTGGGGTGCCTACGGGAGGCGACTGATTGATGTTTTTCTCTCTGTCTGTCTCTTCCTCTTCTCTCTAAAAAACAGTAAAAAAAATATCCTCAGCCCTGACCGGTTTGGCTCATTGGATAGAGCATTGGCCTGCAGACTGAAGGGTCCTGGGTTCGATTCCGGTTAAGGGCATGTACCTTGGTTGTGGGCACATCCCCAGTGGGGAATGTGCAGGAGGCAGCTGATCGATGTTTCTCTCTCATCAATGTTTCTAATTCTCCCTCTCTCTTCCACTCTGTGAAAAATCAATAAAATATTTTAAAAAATATATATCCTCAGTTGAGGATTTAAAAACATTTTTAATTTTAAATGAGCCCAGAGAAAAGAAATTTGATGCTTACTTGTCCTGAGTAGATAAAAGTATAATTTCTTTTAGACTTGTTGAGTATTTGGTATTGAATATAGTTTGAAATGTAATAGTAATAGCTGATAGACCTTTAATTGGAAGGAGTTTTCCATTTTGCTTTAGTCCTCGCCACATTGTAATAAATGATTTATACCAAAAACTGTATATAATCATGGTCCTCAAAAAATACCTATTTGAAATACTCTGACATCTATTAAAAAGAACTCTAAAATGATGACTAGTGGACTGAAATTTTGTTATCACAAACTATAATATAACTATATTATAATCTGGTTTTAGAGAGTATTAATATCAGTCACCCTGCAACCGTCATGGCTTAGAAACTAAACATTTGCAGCAGCTGTCACTTAATTTTCCTGGTCTTAGCTATCTTTCTTTATAAAATAAGAAATTAGAACTTTATTTCTAGTTACCTTTGACTTATTGTTAAGTACTGTATGATTAAAAAAGATAAAATTGTCAAATACAAAAGACCAAAAGCTTTGGTGTATATTATAATTTAAAGAAAAACTGATTATATTATAAATATTGCTTGCAAGTTTCTACTAGGCATTAAAGAAATATCTCTTCATTTTGTCCACTCATCATCATTAAGGAAATATTTACATTGGTAATTGGCATCTGTCTGTATTTCAAGTCATCATTCAAACAGGTGATCATTAAACACATTTTTTTCCTGCCCTTTAGGCTCGAAGAGCAGTTCAGAAGAATATGGTGTTTATTGATCAAAACAGAGTTATGCTTAAATATCTCTTACCTTTGAATGAAATTGTGGTGGATTTTTATGATTCTTTGAAATCCTTGTCTTCTGGATATGCTAGGTAAAAATTTAATGGGCAATTCTGATGCTTAAACAGTTGTACGTGTTTTAAATATTGACCAGCAAGAGTATCTTATTACTCTTTGTATTTTGCCTAGCACTTAACATGGTATCTTTCATCCAGTAAATGCTTAATGATGTTTGTTGCAGGAAGAAAGGATTTTAGCAACACTTCAGGCAATAATGTGGTTTTAGAGAGTATTATTACCAGTCACTCTGCAACCGTCATGGTTTAGAAACATTTGCAGCTGTAGGTACCAGCTTGTTTTACAATCGTGACAATAGGATTATATATGTTCTTGTCCATAATTGGAAAGACATGTAGGCATGGTTGAGATTTTCTTTCATTGGACTGCCATTTTGTAAGTTAAACCTGTGTTTTGATTAGCATGTAAGGTTTGACCATATTAATATTAATATTTGACACTAAGTGCTTATATGTGCTAGACTCTGTTCTAAACACTTTTTAGGTACAGTTCAAGTTAACTCATTTCATCCTCAAAAAAGCCCTGTGAAGGTTCAAACTGAAGAACCATATCTGAAATCCATGTCTCATTTATTAATGGCTCTTTGTCAGTGCCATAGCATTTATTAAAGGGAAAATAGAAAACTATACAGAAAACCTTGTGAATCTGAGGAGATCCATTAGTATATACTGTTGTTTACAGCCAGCCAGTTGCTGGGAGGGAACATTGGAAAGAAGGCGACATTTGTCTTCAGTGATGCATTTTTCTAGCCTGGCTTATCAGTTTCTTTTCCTTCCCCCTTTAGAGCATGCTCCTCTGCCTTTGACCCTCATCTCACAAAGTAAAAAGATGATGAAGTCTGGCCCTGTCTGGGTAGCTCAGTTGGTTGGAGTATCATCTGGATACTCCAAGGTTGTGGGTTCCATATTTGGTCAGAACACTGTGAAAAAAAAAAAAAAAAGAGTTTTGTTCTTCACTGTGATCATTTAGATTCATTCATCTGGAATATATATGTAACATTTTGATGGAAAGTTAAATCTTTGGGGGAGGTATGGTGGTGTAGAAAATGTTTGAAAAGAAAAAAAGTGTAACCTGTTACTTGGACATTTTTGCTTATTAGTTTTGATTACGAAGATGCAGGCTACCAGACTGCAGAACTTGTAAAAATGGATATTCTATTGAATGGAAATATTGTAGAGGAGTTGGTAACTATTGTACACAAGTAAGTAGAACAGAAACTAATCATGAAATGTGAAAGTAACCACTGTTGACATATTTTTATTTAGTTATTGGTTGCTCTATTTGACAGTTACATTTTGAAAATTTAAAAGTAATTTATTAAATTTCCCTGTACTAGTTTTCGTTTTCATTTTTTTTCCATGCTTCTCTTTTCAAATTGTAAAATATAAAGGGAGACTAGAGTTATGATAATCCAAAAGATTAGTGTCTTGGGAAGAAATGTTTCCATTACCATGTATGATGAAGTAAAAGAAATTTTTTTTTGAATTTTATGATAGGTGTAGAATTGAGAATAAAAAGTTTTCTCTTCCTAAGAAATTTATAATAATAAAAAATGAAATACCCTAGATGTTCAAGATGTAGCGGATTGATTAAAATAAATTATAGAACACTCATATAATCTGTTTTAAGTCATTAAGACTAAACTGTAAATTATTATTTAGTGACATGAAACTACCTATTAAGTAAAATGGTAGAATATAATGTGAACTGTAAAAATCAAGTCTGTAGAAAAATGACTAGATGGGCATATGTTTAACATAAACATTCTAATATGTTTAACAGTGGTTTTGTATGGGTGAAGGGAAGGGCATTAAGAATAGTTTTTATTCTCTTATGTATTTTTTTAATATTTTCTGTAATAGATCATGTTATTTTTGCAATAATCAGAGAATAAGTGATAATTTGAGTTTATGATAAAGGAGTTCCATTTGAACCTCTTTAAGGAATCACTTTTACATTGATTGGTTATGCATATGGACTAGAACATTACTTAAACATTCTTACTTAGTGTAAGTAAATAATTTTCTCTGATTCAGAGACAAAGCACATACTGTTGGCAAAGCCATATGTGAGCGTCTGAAGGATTCTCTTCCTAGGCAGCTGTTTGAAATAGCAATTCAAGCTGCTATTGGAAGTAAAATCATTGCAAGAGAAACGTGAGTTGAATTCACTTTTGTTACTGGTGGGTTTTAGAAATGATATACCCAGAAAATGAAATGTAGAAAAATTTAACTTAACTTTGGCTTAAACCAGTGATTTTCAACTGGTGTGCTGCAAGACTTTTTAAAACATGCAAGCCTTGCTCGCATGGCTCAGTGGTTCAGTGTCGACCTCAGGAGGTCAAGGTTCGATTCCCTGTCATGGCACATGCCTGGGTTGCAGGCTCCAACCCCAAAGTGGAGCTGGCAGCCGATCAGTGATTCTCATCATTAATATTCCTATCTTTCTCTCTCTCTCCCTTCCTCTCTGAAATCAATAAAAACATATATGAAACAAAACATGCAGTATGTAACTACTTAGTCAGGGGCACTGACCTCTTTTCCCTTAAGATTTTCAAATAAAAAATGGGTAACAGTCAACACAACAATAGCCATCTGGTGTAAATGAATCAAACGTATACCCTTTTTTTTGTGAGATCAGCAAAAAAATACATTTTTGGTGTGCTGTAGAATGTTCGTAATTAGTTTATGTGTACCATGAGATGGAAAAGGTTGAAAATCACTGGCCTAAGCTTCATTAGTACTTGTAGAAACATTAATTTCTTAATTCCACTAATTTAAGTGATGATTATTACTTTTAATTATTTATATAACACTTTGGGGTGATATTATTCACATGTATTAATAAAATATATATGGGTTGGAGGAATTGCTTAATTTTTACTTATTTTACTGACTGATTATTAAGCTTCCTGGATAAAGTTTTTATGGTTTTATCCCTTCAAGTAGATTATAAACTAGTAAAAACTGAAACTAAAAAGGTTTTAGAGATACTCTTCCAAAAGACAAAACTAAGTTATGATTTTTACTAGAAGCATTCCTTAGAGCAAATCAGGTTGTAAATCAGAGAGGTGAGCGAGGAATGCTAATCTCATGTTAAGCTTTTGCATTCTATAATATAGACTTCACATGTGATACCAGAGACATGGAAGATAGGCTAATTTGTATAGCAAATTGGTCTTTTTCATTGTACGTGATGTATAAATCAGAGCATTGAAGAAAGTGCTCTGCTAGTAACAGAAGGTACAGAAAAAATACCTTGCAGTGATTCCCTATTTTTCCCCTCTTGATTAAATAATTCTGGGAAATCAGAATTATCTCCTCACATGGAAATCCCTATTCGATTCTTATTTAACCCAAACCTAATGTATTAGTGGTGGTGAAATATAACCATGATTTTTATATAGTCTTAGAAACAAATTTTATGCCAATATTTGCAATGAATTTAATTTTCTAACACCATTTTGCTTTAGAGTTGGTTATGTTGTGTTTCATGAATACCTAGAAGTTAGACAGAAAGGAGTTGATAACCTGGAACATCCTGAAAAGTACAGTTTAGATAGTTAGCAAGCATAAGGATGCTGAGGTAGACAATAAAGAAAATACAGATTTTTTTTTTATTTTATGAAATACATAAAAATGAAGCTATTTTCCAGTTTCTTACTCTCCAAAATTCCCAACAACATTACAGAAATAGATTAGTTTATAACTGCTTGGATGGATATATTAAAATTTAGTTTACCCTATAGTGGTAAACAAATATATTGTTCTTTATATTCCTAGTCATTGTTGACCCACATTAGGTGAAATTAATAATGAAATAATAATTAATTTGTAATTAATTTTTTGAAAGTAGAAGTGGTAGTGTTTTTAGGTTGAGCCAGAAATGACCTTTTGTAATTCTTATAATCAAGGTCATATCATGCTTGAATTTGGCTTCATCAACACTACCCACAATCTTGACCTTTGTTATTCTTAATAAAATATATGTTGGTACTTATGTTGAATTCATTTTCTATTTTATCTTAAATATGTGAAACTAAAACAAGAGTATTTGAGCTATCTAATTTACTTATGGTAGTTTTACTTAGGTCTGACCCAATCATTTAAATCTTTAATAAAGAGGAGACTTTGAGAATAAAGCACTTTTAAATAGTATAATGAAGTTATGTACTTACACAACATCTTCTCTTTTACAGTGTGAAAGCCTATAGGAAAAATGTTCTGGCAAAATGTGTACGTACCTACCTGTATTCTGCGTTGTAATAATAGTTCTGCTTTATGAGTTTAAAATTAAGGGGGTATACATATATTGGTTTTCATTGTTGGTTTTTATAATACCCTTTTGTTTCATTTCCAATTTGTCTTTTTAAATTAGTAAAATTTCAGCTTTACTATGATTGTATATTCATTTTGATTGTGTTCTTAAATATTTTTCATCTTATTTATAAAAATTTCCTTATGTAGAACATTATCTAAGAAAGGATTTTATAACATGTTTATTGATAGAATTTTATAAGGAAAGATTTTGAAGACAATGTCTAAAATAGTGGGAAGGGTATGGGATTGAAATCCACCTCTTCATTATTTTGCCAAGTTTGCTGTCTCATCTATTTAAAAAAGTATTCTTAGCTCAGTTATTATGAGAATCAAATGATAAACACATTTTCTACACCTTTTGCATAGGGGCTGGTACATTTATGTCTATGTAAGTTTCTATATTAGGCTACAGCTATATATAGTAACCCAAAATTTCAAGCCTTGAATCAGTAAGGAGATTGCTAGTTCTTCCTTGACATGGGTAATGTAGTACTGGGTCTTCTAGGGGGTCGGGGGTGGGGGGGATCTTGATCTCCATCCAAACATAAATAAATAAAGCCTTAATCATTCTTAAAGGCAATAAAATTGGGATCTGCTAGGAAGAGGACTAGAGATGTCTTTACAGATGTCTTCCTCATGGACTCATGGATAATAATTGTAAGGTTGTACTGATGTTGCTGTGTAATTGTATGATTATTTTTCTATGGAGTGATCTGGACTTCCAATTTTTAAAATATTTTTCAGTATGGTGGTGATATCACCCGGAAAATGAAGCTTTTAAAGAGACAAGCAGAAGGAAAGAAAAAACTGAGGAAGGTTGGCAACATAGAAGTTCCTAAAGATGCTTTTATAAAAGTTCTAAAGACACAAACTGATAAATAATTGGTGCAAAAATATAAGGAATTTTATTAAAAGTTGTGTGTCCTTTAGTTTTTCTTGTAAGTTTATAATACATTGACAGCAGAATGAAAATTATAAAATTTGCTTGTTACTTTCAGGGTTTTCAGATATAAATAACCATTTGGCTTTTCTTTGAAGGGGACTGGTAAGTGGGTAAGAGCTTGGACTCCGAAGGCATAGCGTCTGGTTTCAAATTTCTGTTCTACCACTTACTAGCAAGGTAAATTGCTTACCTATCTGAGTCTGTTTACTCTTTACTAAGATCAGGTTAAACAATACGTACCTCTATAGGTTGTTAAATGAGATAATATGGTGGAAATACTCATAAGAGTGCATGACACGTAGTAGGTGCTCAATGAGTCTTAACTATTCTGTTTTCATGCGTATTTTTTCTGACACTGAGAAGGCCCCATACTTAAAAATCTATCTAATTCAAGACCTTGGTAGAAATATTTTCAAAATCACCATAAGTCTCAATTTGTTGTTAGTTGGATAAATTCAAATGATATATGAGACTGCGAGGGGGCACAGGCCGGGCTGAGGGACCCCTCAAGTGCACAAATTTTTGTGCACCGGGCCCCTAGTTACATTATAATTTAGGGTAGTGGGGATTTACTTAAAATTGTATATAAGGGGTAAAATAACTTGTGATTTAGTCCTAGTTAAATTAGCTCAGATATCTCCCCTCTCCTTTCTAGCTCTAATAAAATAGGTGAAATATGATACACATGACAACAGTATTTTGGAAATGGCACTATATTTGAAACTAGAAAAGCATTTAAATATAGTTTCAACGAAGTGTTCTGTTCTAGTAGGGAAAAGTTACACTTTGTTACTAAGCACATATTATGCACCACATATCTATTTGGTATTTGTGCTTTATTAGTGTTTTCAATTTGGATACATTCTTTCCCTTTAACTCTCTTTAAAAAATAGTTTTCCTGATAGCAATAAAGGTACAAAAAAGTACTTTTCAAAAATTTTTAGCATAAGTTTAAGTTCTCTCCTTTGGCCATGCTCTCAAACAGATGATTTTCATGATTTAAAGTTGTATGCCTTCTAAGTATATCCCCCAGAGGACCTTATATTTTTAAGAAGTTTGCAAACATTGAAATATTATAAACTGTGGGTATTGGAATGCCCATCATTTATTGAGTTTAATATGTAATGGCTACTATGTTGAGTTCTATAAGCATTCATTCAATCTATACAGCAATCAAAGGTATAGGCACTATTACCATCCCATTATTTTAGAAGAAGAAATTCAGACTTTGTATTGTCTGGCGTCAGTCATTGAGAGTTGGAGTTCAAATAGTCTTCTTTCTCTGATCTACAGTTCTTAGCTACCATGCTTTTTTACCTCCTTATGGAAATACCTTCAATAGGTTTCGTTGTTATTTCCTTCACAGCAGCTTAGCCCCTGAGTTAAGGATCTAGAGTGGCCAGAAAGCAGTTTGCTGAGAAGCTTGAGTTATTGACCTAACCTAGCCTCCTAATATCACAGGCAGTAATGGAAGATCTAGACTGTTTCTGCTAACACATTTAAGCACAGTAATAACTGTTGAACCATGCACCAATACAGGTAGCTTTTTAACTAAGATACTACATGACCTTCTAAGGTAGTTAGTTAGGGTAGTTTGCAGTAACCAATACTTAACAGATGTGACTGGAAGATAATACTGATTGAGTAGTCATTTACTAACCATTTATTACATTTAAGACTATTACAGCTTCATTTAAATCCGTTACAGAATTAAAGCAATATATTTTATCCTAACAGATTTACTTACCTTCTAATATATTTGCTATTTAAGTTTTTTAGGAACTTAACTGTAAATGCCTGTTAATCACAAAGGTGATTAAGTGGTTACATAAGTAATACTTCTACTGGATGGGCTTATAACATGCAAAATATTCAGAGGAAAAAGAGCAAGATTGAGAGACTATAGGCAGAGTTATTGTCTTATAACTTAAATCTCCTAATTGCATGATGGTAACAAACAAAAAGTTAAATGCAGGCTCAATAGCCACTATTAGATCTTGGAATCTTTCAGATGCATGTGTTTAACTTCACTTCTGGAAATAAAATTTAGATACTTGTATTTGTTTTTTATATGCTTTATTGGAATTAAAGATAGAAAACAATATTTTTCTTTGATTTGCAGTTTAATGAATCAAGTTTTTATGGCAATTTAAAATAGTTTACAATAATTTTATATATATTTCATTATATTATCCTTTTAGGCATATATAAGGAATAAAGCTAATCATTTATGAAGTTTAACAATCAGAAAATTTTCTTTAAAATAATTTCCTTAAGTGTCAGTGTAGGTATAAAGCTCATAACTGCTAAAATACTTATATTAAAAGCATGAACCCGAATCATTAAATAAAAACAAGAGCACATTTGTAAAAAAAGATGCACAGAAAGCATGCTCTTATACATACTTTCCAGGACGTATTGTACTCTTAGGCACTGTCTTCTCTTTAGATTTTCTGTACCTACAATACATAGCAGGACTTTGGATGTCCAGATGCTACTGCAGGAAGATGACTAAGGCAACCACGTGCAGAAAGCTTGTGTAATGCACAGAAAATGTAAGATAGCATTTCACAAGCAAAGGTTTGCAGTGATAGTTGTGTCTTCATGAGATTAAAACATAAAATCTAACAATGCCACTGGAGTCATATGAATGTACTTATGTACAAAATCTTCACCTTTAAAAAGACTTTTTAGGCTAGCGGGCGTGGCTCAGTGGTTGAGTGTCAACCTATGAATCAGGAGTTCATGGTTAGGTTCCAGGTCAGGGCACATGCCTGGGTTGTGGACTTGATCCTCAGTATGGAACATGCAGAAGGCAGCCAATTAATGATTCTCTCTCATCATGGATGTTTTTATCTCTCTCCCTGTCCCTTCCTCTCGGAAATCAATAAAAATATTTTTTTGAAGACTTTTAAAATGTTTAAACAGGCATTTCATTTCTGTGCTGTTTTGAGTGGCTATGTGGCTTCTGAACTTCAAATAAATAGCTGATTAATTATGAGACCCAACTACTTCTAACCCTAGTATAAAATGGACACATTCTAAATATGGAATGTTTAACATAGATATTGGACTTCAAAAGTGACAATCTTCAAAAATCCCCGTGTTTTATATTGCATAGCTGCAAATTCATCTGCTACAGAAGTTCTGTTCATTCAAGCAGAATTTTGCTCCAGTCTCCTTCAGTTCCTTCTTTCATACTGTACAGTGGATCCACAAGTTTA
Source organism: Murina feae (assembly GCA_004026665.1). Taxonomy (NCBI): domain Eukaryota; kingdom Metazoa; phylum Chordata; class Mammalia; order Chiroptera; family Vespertilionidae; genus Murina; species Murina feae. The sequence goes on along the minus strand of PVJC01008152.1, from coordinate 27,502 downwards.
TTGTGCACATGCATTAAACCTTAAAGAAAAAAAAGCACAGTTCTAATTTTTAAATTTTGAACTACACATTAGAAAATAAAATATTTTTAAGGGTATAGGTTTCCATCTGATATACAAATATAGACATTTCAAAATATTTAGTTTTAACTACCTACTAAATACCAATTACAATATTTATGAATCTAGAACTAGAATTTGTACTGGTTCTTTTGGAGTAACCAGAAGTAGGAGCAGTTCTTGTGTCCAGAGCTTCGGTATGACAAAATGACAGATTTTAATACTGACTTAGTTAATACATTTTAATTACATGTAAGTGTTGAGTCCAATCCTCGCTCATTTCTTTTACCAGACTCCAATGAAAGGCTCAGAACTGTTTTTCCTAGGGTAGCTTTAATTCCTCAGCAGAATACTGTATATCCATTAATCTGACAAATTAATTTCCACTGTTTTGACATGTATATTTACAATAGGAGTTGATTACAAGCCACACCAAGGAGGGTTTATTAAAACAGTACAGAAGAGAACCTATATTAAATACTAATTTCCAAGTAGGTTTAAATTTCATCTTAAAATTGGTATGCTTGTAAATTCTTCTTAAAGCTTCTTGGGAAGTATCTCCCAGTTATTGTCTTAATACACACATACTGTATTTATTTGGGGGAAACAAAAAAAATTGTCCCAATTAGTGAACTAAAGATTTTATATTTTGGAAGTTAAAGAAATGAATTAAAATTTTCAATTAAGAACAAAGGCTAGGGAAAGGGTCTCAATGCAATTTTCTCAGGAAATGGTATTATTGGATTGGGTAGACAGGGTACTATTTGGTTAATAAGTAGATGGTCCTTGTTCGAAAAGCTATAAAAGCACTCTAAAATCTAAATGGTGAGGATGACCTGCTTTTAAGAAATAAGCAAAGACAGTGAAGTGTTTGTGTATTAGGAGAAAAACCAGAAACAAAGAGTCTTAAAAGGAGAGAAGACAGAAAATTCATTCGTTCATCTGAAGATGACAGAATGCTAACTGCTCAACAGCCTACTTCAGTCTAGTCAGCAGCTTAAATTTAACAAGGTCCAGACCCATTTGTTCCCTTCCAAACCATTTCTTTTAAAGTCTTGACATACGGTGTTACACTTCCATGAGCTGCTAAAGCCAGACCACTACAATCTAGTTTTTCTCTTTCCTTTTTAAATTCAGCAGGAAGACCAGTTTACAGATGCTCCTTGACTTATGATGGGGTTACCCCTCATTAAATTCATAAACTGAAAATATTTTAAATTGAAAATGCACTTAAACTACCCCAGAGTATGGGTCGTTTATACTTATGATCATATGGAAGACTGGGCTACCCTATATCACAGGAGTATTTTTCTGAGTATAAGTAGCCCAGAACAATATCAGAACTCAAGATACAGTCAAAGTGAGGGGCTGTCTGTACTTTCAAAATACATTCCCAACTAGAGGCCTGATGCACAAAATTCATGCAGGGGGAGAGGGGACCCTCAGCCCAGCCTTGTGCCTTCTCACAGTCTGGGACCGCGTGCTCCTTAATGCTTGGCTCACCATTCCTTAGCGCTGCCGTGGGGGCAGGAGAGGATCCTACCATGGCTGTTGTGCTTGCCAGCTGTGAGCCCAGCTTCTGGCTGAGCGGCACTCCCACTGTGGGAGCACACTGACCACCAGGGGGCAGCTCCTGCATTGAGCATCTGCCCCCTCCTGGTCAGTGTGCATCATAGCGATCAGTCATTTTGGTTGTTCCACCGTTATGGTCACTGGGCTTTTATATAATAGACCAGAGGCCCAGTGCATGAAATTTGTGCAAGGTGGTGGCGGTGGGAGGTGTCTCTCAGCAATTCAGGACCCCTCGGACATCCCTCTCGCAGTCTGTGACCACTGACTCCTAACTGCTTGCCTGCCTGATTGCCCCTAACCATCTCTGCCAGCCTGATGCCCATAACTGCCCCTCCCACTGATGGCCCCTAACTAGTCCCCTCCCCCCTCACCACCGGCCTGATGGCCCCTAAGGCCTCTTCCCCCACCATTGTGGCTTTGTTTGGAAGGATGTCCAGAGGACGTCTGGTTAATAAGCATATTACCTTTTTATTAGTATAGATTAGCTACAGTTCATCTCCCCACTACTACCCTAGTTGAAGTCACTTTTTAAATCTAAATAACATACAATTCCCTACTTTGACTCATTGAAACCATCCCATAATAGTTTCTGCACAGTAGGCAACCTATACCATTTTCCTATTTGAAATTCTCCAGTTGCTCTGACCACTTGCAAAATAAATTATTCTGTTGTCTTTACCCATCTGACCTCATGTCCTTTCACTTTCCCACTTTTATGCTAGGTTTGTTGCTCTTCTCCCAGAAAAGCTAAACTTGGTTCCAGTGCAAGATCTGTATACTTGATTCAGCCTGGAATGCTCTTCTTGAGTGAAGTATGACTATCCTTTTTGTTTATTAGGTCTTAGCCTAAATGTCTACTTAAAATATTCATGCCACTTCACTTTCTTAAAAGCAATTTTCACTCTTAGAAAACAATTTTCTACCATGTTTCCAACTAGAAACTAGGTCCAGGACCATGTATTCACTGCCTTAAGTCCTGAGCCTGTAAATGTCATTGCACATAGTGGAAGTCCAATAAACATTTATTTTAAAAAGTCTATGAAGGCCCTGGCTGGTGTGGCTCAGTTGGGCATCTTCCTGTGTAGCAAAAAGTTGTGGATTCCATTCCCTGTCAGGGCCTAATCTCTAGTAGAGGGCAAGCAGGAGGCAGCCAGCAATCGATGTTACGCTCTCACATGGATGTTTCTCCCTCTCCTTTCCTAAAAATCAAAATCAGTAAACTCTTTTAAAAAAAATAAATAGCCCTGACCGGTTTGGCTCAGTGGATAGAGTGTCCCAGGTTCAACTCCAGTCAAGGGCATGTACCTTGGTTGCGGGCACATCCCCAATGGGAAGTGTGCAGGAGGCAGCTGATCGATGTTTCTAACTCTCTATCCCTCACCCTTCCTCTCTGTAAAAAATCAATAAAATATATTTTAAAAAATTGCTCAGCTGGCGTGGCTCAGTGCTTGAACATCAACCTATGAATCAGGAGGTCACTGGTTCGATGCCTGGGTTATGGGCTTGATGCCAAGTATGGATCGTGCAGGAGGCAGCCAATCAATGATTCTCACTCATCATTGATGCTTTCTCTCTTCCCTTCCTCTCTGAAATCAATAAAAATATATTTTAAAAAATAATAAAGAAAAATTCTGAAGGTTTAAATGAGATGGTGATAATTAACTTTTTTAAATGTAAAATCAAGATGGAACAGAAAAAAAGTTCATGATGATGTCTTAAAACGTTACCTCAAGCACATAAAACACATTAGAAAGTAAAAACAAATTACTAAACTCTTTTCCTATGATATACTTTTATCTTTCAAAAAGTATATATTAAAATAAACTTATGATTGTTACTACTTCAATGTATTAATCTACATTTTCTTCAGGAGCTAAATAATCAAAACCCTTTAAGATTGCAGGTGATGGCAGAAAAAAGGGTAGTGATGTGAATGCAGTTTGAAGAATTAGAGATAACTGTAGGATTCATACCCTCCAGTATATATTGAAGTGATACAATAAGTGAAGATAAGGCAAATATAAATTACATTTATTATATGTCTGCATTCATGAATAACAATTATTCTACCCTATAGCAAAACACCTATTGTACGATGAGGTCTATATACAGCCCAGAACAGTATCTCAATTCCACTTTTCTCCATATTGAGGAGGCATCCTGGCAGAGCTGATAACCTGAACCTCTTCAGCTGTGTACAGCTCCAAAGGGAAATAAGAGTGTCCTCAAAGAGGCAAGGCAGCAATTCTCTCCACTGCTGGACACTTCAACATGTTTCAGAAAAGCTTAGAATTTGGATAGTGAACTGAAAGAACTAAATACATACAATCATGTACTTCTGTTTTAACTTACCTTTCACATATGTCCATACCTTTTTGGAAGCAATATAATTTAGACCATACCATAGCCAGAGTTTACTCTTCTTTCAGGGTCCCTAGGCTTGGCCTCCCTACCTCCTCCTTCCCTCACTCCCTCAGCACCCCGCCGCCACCAATCATTGCCCAACATGTTCTGCACTGCCCCTCTGGTGGTCAGCGCACATAGTGAGCGATCAAACTCCTATTCTCCTGGTCGAACTCCGAAGCAGATAATTTGCATATTAGTCATATATATATATATATATATATATATATATATATATATATATATATGGATTAGAAATACTTTTGAAGAATTTTTAGTAAAATAGGAAAAATTTCACAACAGGTAAGTGAAAATTACAAACTATATCCACATGATCAAACTTTTGTTTTAAAAACTAGAATTTTGACATATTCAGACATTTATATGAACTATTAAGACTTTTAAGTTAATGCATTATATTTTATGAATATGAAATGCTGAACTATTAGACTGTTACAATTATTTTATGTACCACTAAGAAAAAAAATACTACTAGATAAACTGTGGTATGATACCAATTTAAAATACATTCCAATTGTGGACAAGATAAAAGTGAAAAAAGTGTGTCTAAGAAGCAGTAAAATATGGTAACTTTTTTAACCTTGATATCTATGAAATACAGGTTTGATTGGTGCAGTATAAATTTCTTAATACAGGTTAAGTAAACACAGTTACTAGAGTAAAAATATAAAATTATATTCACATACTACATAATTTTATGGATAATTCACCTACATGTATGACCAATTACATAATACTTTTGTATCAGCTATATAAATACAGGTGATTTATAAAGAGTACTTATTTATCTCTAGCTGCTTTGGCTCAGTGGATAAAGCATCGGCTTGTGGACTGAAGGGTTCCAGGTTGGATTCTCTTCCAGGGCACATGCCCCAGTTGTGAGCTCAATATCCAGTAGGGGATATGCAGAAGGCAGCCAATCAATGATTCTCACTTATCATTGATGTTTCTACCTCTCCCTTTCCCTTCCTCTCTGAAATCAATTAAACAAAAAAAGAGAACCTATTTATAGAGCTTATTATGTGTATTTACATATGGAGTTGGAAAAGCAGGGAATGGCTTCTAAACTGAGTGTACTCAAAATTTTCCTGGAAAATTTCTATAATTATCTATTATATCTATAATAGATAATTTCTATAATTATCTATTATATCTATAATAGATAATTTCTATAATTATCTATTATATCTATAATAGATAATTTCTATAATTATCTATTATCTATTAAACTCAAGCATATGTGAGTTTATAAATATAACCTGGTATGGTAAGGTTTAAGAATTGTTGAACTAGGCTGCAGGAAGAAACAAGAGGAAGACACACATACAAAAGTGAGCAATCAAGCTCCTGCTAACTTGTGGAATTTATGCCATACTGTTTAATACTTAACCATTGTAACTTTAATATGAAAGAACAATTTGTTTGAAATTGTAATAATTAAATGAGACAGTGGGCAACCCATCTTACTTGCTAATTAGATTCTAAACAGCCTGGGGAGGTAGGCGAGACAAATAAATAAATATCAGAAAGCACATATATTTCCTTTGATTTAATTTTGTATATTCAATATGAAAGTAACATTTTTATTAAATTTTGGATTTTAAGAAAAATCTTATTTATTAAAAATATAGATTGATGAGATTCTCTTCATGGAAAAAAAGTAGTAAACGACCTGAAAGCTGTTACATGACGTGAGGTATCTGAGTATCCTTTCTATTCACTGGAAGAACTAACTGGCTGCTGGGTCAGCACATGCCAGTTTTCAATAGGCCACAGAGCAGGATGAAACCCTACAATCACATTAAGTGTTAACATCATCTACAACAGAACATCCTCACATTCTGCTTCTGAAAACTAAATTCTCACCTTTAAAGTATTTCACAGTTTTAACTCTTAGTTCTAAGGTAGCATCTTCATCACACACAAAAATAGTCCGGGGATGCTGCTGGAAAGCTGAAACAGTCCACATGTGATTGACTCCTTCCTCTATTGCTTTGTAGAGAGCAAATGCCTTGTGGGCGCCTGTTATGAGGATCATGACCTGAAAAATCATGAACATTACTGTTAATTCTTAAAATATCCCACATGACTGAGATAGTTTTTTTTATTTTTAAATTTATTGATTTTTTTTGCAGAGAGGAAGGGAGAGGGATGGAGAGTCAGAGACATCGATGAGAGAGAAACATCAATCAGCTGCCTCCTGCACACCTCCTACTGGGGATGTGCCTGCAACCAAGGTACATGCCCTTGACCGGAATCGAACCTGGGACCCTTCAGTCCACAGGCCAACGCTCTATTCACTGAGCCAAACCGGTCAGGGCTGAGACAGTTCTTTTTAAAACAAAAACTTTAGCACCAATATTCTTTGGAGGGTAAAATAAAAATAACTCCATATTTCTTCATAGTACAGGTATTTCTATTCTTTAAGGAAACAGGCAAGCATGAAGTGTATTTCCTGGTTTAACAGGAAAATACCATCTTGTTATAAAATATTACTGAATATATCTTAATGCCTATGATTATTAATATTAAATACTGATGAGCATAAAAGGCTGATGTGCAGAAAATCTGGGAAAAAACAAAAGGGCTGTTTTACAAAAGCAGAATTACATCTCAACGAAAAATTGATATAACCAGGAATGATATACCACATTGTTCTAGTTCAGATAAGCAATAAATACTCCTTTGGAAAATTAGTCTACAGCAAGAAGCCTTAAGACTGTTTCACTGTACATGTGTATTTAAAGGTGTCTTAAAGCAAACCAGGTTTAAAGTCAGAGGAAGACAAGTACCATGTGATTTCACTCATATGTGGATTCTAATAAACAAAATGAGCTAAAAAGCAAGTTACAGACAAACTCATAGCTAAGAGAGGCTGTCAGCTGTTGGGGGCAGGGGATGAGGGGGCTGGAGTTGAATAGGGAGGGTGGAGGGATAGAGCCAAACAAGAGGAAAAAACTCATGGGCATGAGTAACAGTGTAGTGATGACCAGGGAGAAGGAGGGTAGGAAAGGTAGAAGCAGTTAGAGGGAGGGTAAATGGGGATGGAAGGAGAGCTGACTGGGGATGGTGAATATACAATGCAATGTACAGATGATGTGTTGTAGAATTGTGCACCTAAAACCTGTATAATTTTGTTAAACAGTGTCATCCCAATAAATTCAATAAAAAGGGAGAAAATTTAGCTGAATTCTAAATATGGCAATGAGACTGACAAGTTATTGAAAGCTAGACAACAATAAAAATGTGAACAGGATGCAACCAAAATATCACTAATTTGGCACCATAATTCCTTCAGTATCTATTGATATCAAAGAAAAAAACATTAAAGAACATTTAATTCTTACTTCTCTAGAATCCATCACTGTCCCCACACCAACTGTTAGAGCCATAGTTGGCACCTTTGATAAATCTCCATCAAAATATTTAGCATTTGCCAATATGGTATCCATTGCTAGGGTCTTTAATCTTGTCCTTGATACTAAACTGGATCCTGGCTCATTGAAAGCGATATGACCATCTGGACCAATTCCTTTCAAAAGAAATAAACACAGACACATACATAGAGATAAGTAAATAAGGCTCTCAAAATTAAAAAGCCTTCAAGACCAAGAAAGTTATAATCACACCTACCTTGTTTATTTGATAGCTGAATTTCTAATGCTGCATTAAAATATTTGTTCCTGTATTTGATTCAAAAACCTAAAATGTTTCTCATATGCTTAGCAATAAATTAGCATGATTCCAGTAACAGTAAATTTAGGTATCCTATATAATAGAGTTAATATGCAAAATAACCCTTATGCCCTCATGTCATCACAAGATGGTCGCCCCCCCACGTCGTCACAAGATGACTGGCAGCGGTGGGCAGTTGGGGTCAACCAGGCATGCAGAAGAGGGCAATTGTGGGGGACCAGGCCAGCAGGAGAGGGCAGTTGGGGGTGATCGGGCCAGCAGGGGAGCAGTTAGGTGTCAATCAGGCCAGCAGGGGAGCAGTTAGGAGGTGATCAGGCTGGCAGGCAGAAACAGTTAGGAGCAACCAAGCAGACAGGCAGGTGAGGATCCAGCAGTCCCGGATTGTGAGAGGGATGTCCAACTGCCAGTTTGGGCCTAAACCAGCAGTTGGACGTCCCTCAAGGGGTCCCAGATTGGAGAGGGTGCAGGTTGGGCTGCAGGACATTCCCCAACCCCCAGTGCATGAATTGTGTGCATGGGGCCTCTAGTCTACATAAATAAAAGAGAAATATGCAAATTAACCATCACTCCTTCACTCTGCTACACCCACCAACCAATCAGAGCGACTATGCAAATTAACCCAACAAAGATGGTGGTTAATTTGCATACACAGGCATGGAGCAAAGACTGAAGATGGCGGCAGCCATGGAGCTGGAGCAAGCAGGAGGCTTGGGCTGCTCCCGGCAACGGAGGAAGCCAAGCTTCCCGCCAGCCTGCCCTGGGCTCCGCTTAAGGAGGGGCTGGGGGCCTGGGTCGCCGGGGGCAACCCAGGCTTCCAGTCTGCCCTGGGCTCTACTGAAGGAGCCAGAAAAAAAAAGGAGGGGCTAGGAGCAGCCGGAGCAGAGAAGCCAAGCCTCATTGCTGCAGCCGGACTAACGCCCTGGATCCCGTGTGCCAGAGGAAAACTGGTGCTGGCAGGCAGAGGAAGGCCTATTGCGCGAATTTTCGTGCAACAGGCCACTAGTCTATATATAATAGCATAATATGCAAATCTACTGGAGGCTGAACGACCGGTTGGCTATGACATGCACTGACCAGCAGGGGGCAGACACTAAATGCAGAAGCTGCCCGCAGCCCACAGACCCTGATAACCCAATGAGGAAAGGGGAACTGGGGGTGGGTGGTGGTGGATGCGGGTGGTGCCAGAGCCCCGATCACCCTACGGAATCAGGCCTAAACTGGCAGTCGGATATCCCTCTCTCAATCCAGGACCGCTGGGTTCTAACTGATCGCCTGCCTCCCTGATCACCCCTAAACACTCACCTTTCTGCCTGCCTGCCTGATCACCCCTAACCACTCTGCCTGCCTGCCTGATCGCCCCTAACCACTCTGCCTGCCTGCCTGATCGCCCCTAACCACTCACTTGTCTGCCTGATTGTCCCTAACCGCCTCTGCCTCGGTTCCTGCAGCTTGGTCCTGAAGGACGTCCAGCAGGTCGTTCAGCTGTCCAGTCTAATTAGCATATTACACTTTTATTATTATAGATTACAATATTTATAAAGCACTTCACATGCATATCTCAACAACATATCCTATATAATAAAGAGGGAACATGCAAATTGACAGCCACTCCGGTCAATTTGCACCCACAGCTGAGGCCAAGTTCCCATAACGAGCCTTAAGGAGCAATCATCTGGGACCTGGGGCTGCGTGCCCACCCACCTCCTGCATGGGGCTTGTCAGGGGACCTCAGGTCATGCCTTCCACCTGCAGCGCTTGACAGGAGACCTCAGGCTGCTCTCCTCACCCTGGCACCAGACCAGAGGAACTCAGGCTGCACCCTCTTCCCTGGTGCCAGGCCGGGGGACCTCAGGCCATGCCCCCCGCCCTGACCCAGGCCAGGGGACCTGAGGCTGTGCTCCCCACCCAGTGGGACTTGACGGGGGCCCTCAAGGTGTGCCCTCCACTCTGGTGCTGGGCCAGGGGACCTCAGGCCATGCCCCCCACCCCAGCACCAGGCCAGGGGACCTCAGGCTGTGCCCCCTGCCCCGACGCCAGGCTGGGGGATCACAGGCCACTCCCTCTGCCCAGTAGGGCTTGATGGGGGACCTCAGGCCATGCCCCCCTGCCCTGGCACCCAGGGGACCTGAGACTGCACCCCCCCCCCCACCTAGCAGGGCTTGATAGGGTGGCACTGGCCGGGTCTGGATCTAGCCCAATGAAGAGGGGCTGTCCAAGTTTGGGTCTCGAGCGATTTTGAGGTGCACGTGGGTGGTTGAAGACTTGACTCTGGGTTCCGTGGTGTACCCCAGACTCTGACAGGAGGAATATTTTCATATATGTTTTACTAATTTTCTTTAATCTCTGACACGTCTGTTATAGAGAAAGGGCAAATAGCAATATTAAAATATTTCCTCTAATTAATACCCTTTTAATGTGCACAAATTTTGTGCACTGGGCCACTAGTATTTAATAATCTTGTGAGACAGATTAGGTATACCTATTTCCCTCATCTCCCCACTTTTTTAAAAAATATATTTTACTGATTTTTTACAGAGAGGGAGGGAGAGAGGGAGAGAGAGAGAGTTAGAAACATTAATGAGATAGAAACATCTATCAGCTGCCTCCTGCACACCTTCTACTGAGTATGTGCCCGCAACCAAGGTACCTGCCCTTGACTGGAATCTAACCTGGGATCTTTCAGTCTGCAGGCAGACGCTCTATCCACTGAGCCAAACCAGTTAGGGCCTCCCCACCTTTTTTTTTTAAGCTCAAAAGGAAACTCAAAAGAAAATGCTGAAGGATAATATATGACCTGTTCAAAGCAACAATTTAGTAACTACTGGGAAGATTCAAATCTAAATGTTCTGATTCTTATCCAGGTGGTCTTTACACTCACACTTTTAACTTGTTTGATTCTAGTCTAAATGGGGCAATTAACTTTGCCTTCTCTCTCTGTAGTACCGTTTTCTTACTTATAAAAATTCTCGATCAGACAAGATATTATCTAGGACAGTTTTCCTCAAACTTTTTATTACTGTAACTTCTTGTAAGAAATAATCTGATGCTGCAATCTAGTACACACATACACAATACACACATAAATATAACAAAAACAAAAACTGCATGAAACAGTACCCTCCCTAGGAGCCATATAAGCTACTTTGGATAACATTCCATTTCTTTCAGAAAATACAACAGGGAAGGAAATATTAGATGTGACTGACTTATACTGATTTCATGACTTAATAGTGGGTGACAACCACAACTTGAAAATACTGTTTCAAAGAGATCTACTGCCAGCTCTAATTCTAGGACTGTCTCTAAAATTTAGGTAAAAATATAACATTTCTTATTTTTTAAAAATTGGAAGTATATCTTTTTATAAAATCAAGAATATTTCTATGAAATAATAAATCAATTTTCATTTACATGTACAAGTCAAAATTCTGGCACCCTCAATTAAAAATTAAACCCACCAGTTCTCTAAGCCAAAATATCGGTTATATTTATAATCTGTACTTAGTGATAGATATATGAATGTTTTACTGACTCTTAACACAAAATTCTGACAAAGTAAAATATGACAAAGAATAACCTGGTTTTGAAGGAAGAAAAAATAAATGAAAACCTTAGGACACACATGATACTACCACCAAAGCATAAAATAGGAATTTTTAATGTGGAGAAATAAAGGCAGACCTACATGAGGTTAATATGTATGGACTGTTTTCACCAGTAAGTACGTATCTGCTTGTAAACACAAGTTTTAAATTATATACATGTTTCTGTAGACTGTAAAACTGTTCTGTTTCACCTCTTAAGTATACATCTGCCCAAATATTTATATTTCTCTAAATATGTATAAAATGGAAAGGATGGAACCAAGAAAATAAAGTTACAGGAAAAATAGGAAGTCCTCTAAGATCAACACTAGTGGTCTCACTGGTGGTTTGGGTCATAAAAATACGTACAGCAAAACTGAAATAATTAGCAATTGTTCATGATGGAAAGGGGTCAATACATTCCTGACCATGAATAATTATCAGAAATTGAACTTCCTAATACAAAATTGTATTTTTTAAATGTTCATAATGTTTTACAAAGCTTTATAAAACTTTCTTAAAAGTAATCATGAAATCTAAAAACCATGGCTAATTTTATTCAGTTTTTAAATTGAAACTAAACTATCAGGACCTTTATGAAACATCTATAAAACCTCAGCCTGGACTGTACAGGGAAAAGCAAAAGTAGGTTTACAGTTATTTGTATGAAAAATCATATAATAATTAATACAATAAACTGTTTCACATACAACTGTAAACCTACTTTTGTCCCATCTTATATATTTTTCTTGTGCTCTTATAGTTCTGTAAGATAGATTGTAAACTTCATGAGAGTAAAAACTTTTCTTCATTACTATATCCTTGCCATTTAGAACAAGGCACACAGGAGGCTGACTAAATGAGTGGATGGTTGCTATTCTTTGATATGCTAAGTTTCTCCCCCCTCCTTCTACCCTGCTCTGCTCCCCTGTTCTAACAGGGGGCTGGAACATCGTAATACTTAAATGTCTCTTACACAGAATGATTATGGTCGAGGGATAAGTGGCTATCCCAACCTTAAACCACTGGAACTTCTCTCCAAAAAATCTGAAACTTGACAGGGATACAGAAAGCAAAAGCATCTAGAGCTGAGGCATGCACCACAGGACAGGACTGATGAGTTCCTGCTTCGGAGATGTGAGGATCCTGGTTTTTGTTCTTCCAAAGACCTGGGTTTTTTGTTTGTTTTTTTGTTTTTGTGGTTTTTTTTTACAACTCTTCTATCCAGTCTAGAATCATTCCAATTAATTCACTTTTGGTCTCAGTAGATTATGTTTCTTGCAAACTAAAGTATCTAATCATGTAACCAAAGTGTTAAGGTTTGTTCCACTGTCTTCTTTTTTTCTCTTTTAAAACAAATCATCTTAAGATGATTTTATAGTTCATGATGGCTTTGGAGTATATTTATAAAATTCCATGTTTGTGTATTTTAAATTGCTGTAGTGTGTCAGGGATGCATATATACCATATTTTTTCTCTCAATACTTTTGTCATCAGATGAAGAATGAGGACTTCTGAGTACATTTCCTCCTTTTCCTTTTCTTCAGATGGAAGGGGAACTCCTGCTGCATTCCCCAGGAGTGAGCAATGTGGGTTAAGATACTTAAACTCCCCATTTTGGCCTCAAGCCCAACCTGCAATCTCTAATCCAACTTTACCTTAAATAAAGCTCGAATTTTGATCCCATTTGGCTCAGTTCTTAGTGTTTTTATTAAACAAGCCCTGGAACAAAAGAAGGGTTAGTGGTAAGACCCAGATACCAAGTCTCATCTTGAAAATCCAATGATAATTAACCTAAATCAAAAGAGGTAGAAAATCAAATGAGATTCTTTCATGAGTACACATCCAATAACAGGGTATCCAAACAGTAAAAAGTTCAAAGAAAATGTAGTAAGCTAACTCTTCATTCCCTATACAGAGAGTAACCATTTCCTTTGGATGGTAAATATAGACTCTCAGACTCTGGATCACCACATGACTATAAACAAAGATGTTAATGGGAGAGGCAGGAAAACACTTTTAAATTTTTTTGTGGAGGGAGAATTACTACGGAAAGCTTAAGATAAAAATTGGTTAAAAAAAAAAACAAAGTAAAGTTATTTTCAGTAGTAAAAGTCAGTGATAATTATAATTTATGCGCCACTTGTTTCAATGGGTAAGGTGGCTTATAATGAAAAAATGGACCAAAAAACTTGGGCTAAAAGGAAATAAGAAGTGACTTAAAGCTATTAAGGAAAGAAAGCTGTACTAAAAATCTTTGATAAGGGAGATTCAGCCTTAAATATTATATTAAGCTATAGATGCTTTCTAGAAAGCAGGCAAAAAGATAAACTGGAGTCAAAGAGATCTTACCAGTTTTTTCCTCCAGTAAATTTCTGGCAATGAGTCCCTAAGGGATTTTCTACCTGGGTCCTCTGCAAATTCAATGAATAGGAAAAAAAAGTTCTCAATGAAAAAGTAAAAAAAAAAAAAATCTTCATGCAGACATTTTAAATAATGAATCTTGAATAACTACATGCCTTTTTATATAACAGTAGATGAGTGAAAATTTCTTGATATAACTAAGATAAACAGTTTAGGTATGTTACAGTAACTCTACTAGATTTTGGTATGGATTTTAGAAAATCTAAAGAACACATGGGTAATGCACTCATTAAACGTTCTCAAGTGCCTATTGCCTTAGTCTTGATACTGGCAGGTACAAATAGTAATTATCTGAGAACTGAGACACACAGACAAGAGTGGAGTGCAAATGTTTTCCAGGAATGTTGAGGTAATATTAGCAAATTTAATTTAACAGACAGATAACTTTTTAAAAAAACATATTTGTATGGATTTCAGAGAGGAAGAGAGAGGGACAGATAGAAACATCAATGATGAGAGAATCATTCATCTACTGCCTCCTGCACGCACCCTACTGGGGATCAAGCCTGCAGCCCAGGCATGTTTCCTTGACTGGAATCAAACCTGGGAACCTGCAGTCCCCAGGCCAACTCTCTATCCAGAGCCAAACGGGCTAGGGCCACACATAACTTTTCTACTATGAAAAGCAAAATAATCTAACTTGGGATTCTTGCTCAAATAAAAGTCATTCTATCTACACAAAAAAGTAACTGATATTGGTTCTCCTAGGCAGAGATAAAAATAGCTGATTTGCCTCAGTGGATAAAATGTTGGCCTGTGAACCTAAGAGTTCTGGGTTCAATTCTGGTCAAGGGCATGTAACTCGGTTGCAGGCACCTTCCCCAGTTCAGACCCTGGTCAGGGCACATGTAAGAGGCAACCAATCTATGTGTTTCTCCCACATCAATATTTCTCTCTGTTTTTCCCTCTCCCACTCTCTAAAAACTAATGTAAAAATAACCTTGGGTGAGGATTTTAAAAAATTCCATAAAAAGAGACAATTTTAATCTTTCTGGAAACCTTTATAGGCAATTCAGTAAAAAGGCGGGAATTTAGTAAATTATGGGACATTTCAGCATCCCCAGTTCAGAGAGAGAAGACAGAACTAACACTTAATGGAGTATCAACTATATACCAACCACTGTGCAAGGCATTTTATACTTGTTTTAACAGTTAATTCTCACAAATTGTTAATATTAATCCTGCTGCACAAATGACTTAGTTATATTCTGAACTGCAATTAATTTATCAAGGTCATACAGATAAGTGGCCAAAACAGGATGCAAATTTATTTCTGACTATAAAACCCAATTTTCCCTAAGGACAACTAACCACCTCAACCATACTTGGCCCCCTCAACCGTAAATTAACCTCATACAGCTCCACTGAAAATCTAATTTGTGTACTTTTCAGCAGTCTTCTAATAAATTAATTATAAGATAAAACCAGAGTACTTAATTAATTTAGAGCTTTAGTATGTTTAGTTGAATACTAAAGAATCTGCCAAAAAAAACATTTTAGTTTCAGTGTAGTTAATAGTATTCTAATATTACATACTATTTTAATGGTATTGAATTAGCTGTCTCATGCTTATATTGAAAACAGAAAACTATGTTGTCATTACAAAGAAACTCTTCCACCTATTTTTAATAACTATGCACAAACACATACATACATATAAATTTCAAGAGGAATTTCATCAATTCAAAATTTACTCATTTTGTAATTTATTAATATAACTTGAGGCCCGATGCACAATCCTGGTGGGGGGATTGGGCTGAAACCGGCAGTCCGACATCCCCAAGGGGTCCTGGATTGCAAAAGGGCACAGGGCAGGCCAAGGGACCCCACAGGTGCACCAATCTGTGCATCAGGTATCAGCCGAATCCCTACAGGACATGCTGAGGGACCCCACTGGTGCATGAATCCATGCATTGGGCCTCTAGTATGCATTTAAGATCTGTCGTTAATCTCTTCCCACCCTTCCTCCTCCCCTTCCTTCCAAGATTCATCAGTCTGTTCCATGTTTCTATGCTTGTGCATCGAGCTTCTACCCCTGGTGGTAAGTGTGCATCATGCGAATGGTTGAATGGCCGATTAGGCTTTTATATATATAGACTAGTAGCCCGGTGCACGAAATTCGTGCACATTGAAAGGGAATTAGAGGAACGTAATTTGGACTCACTATCAAATATCAGTAATATGTGAACGTGAGGCAGTCCACATTTCTGAAATCCAATGACATGAATTTTAGCTATTACTTTGCCAAATAAATGTAATTTACAGATATCACTTAAAAGAGCATTCAGCTTCATATTAAAAACTCTGACTACCAAGTCAGGTCTGTTTTCAACTTTCTGCCAGCATTGTAAATTGTTTGCAGTATCTGCCCATTTGGGGTGGCACGTCATGGTTCTGAATAAATCGGGCTTGCCATACCTCATTAAAATTGTCCTTTTCAGATCTAGATTTGAGATAATCCATCAAACCACTATATTTTTCAACTCTCAACTTAAGATTGGTTTGCTTTGATGAAATTTATCTGATTGGCCTCCATTTTTTAATACAAATCCACAATAAACTATTAGTTTTCCTGCATTTAAAATAGGATTGAATGTGTCCCACACAGAGATGAAATCCATAATTCTGCATTTGTGTGACTCATGTCCGTCCTTACATTTTACCTAATATTATTGTTGATTACACTGTTGTCTCCGAGTCTTAATGCAATATCTGCTCCCCAGCCCTTTTCACCATGTGGAAAAAGAATAGGATATGTCATTGCATCTAATGTAGGAAACAGGATATTGATTTGTTTCATTTTAGTGGCATTTGAATTATTGGGATCTGGTTTACAATGAATGAGCAATTCCCTTTCAAAGAGAGGATCTCCATCTTCGTTTTTGACTATGACAGCAACCTCAGTTACACAGGGAGAATTATATCTACCCAGATCACTGTAAAGATCATATTTAATCGCCATTGCTACCTCTGTGGGAACAATACCTTTTGCTGCTGCTTCAGACTAGGCTTCCTTTTCCACCTCATGTAGCATCTTGTATGATTTTGTTAATTCATTTATTTCATGCATGAGGTTGTTGATGTTGATCATGAGTCTTTCTGAGAAGCCCTGGTTTTCTGGCATTCATTGCTAATCTTTTACTTGTAGCTTTGGCTGTATCCAAAATATAGAGTTGAGCAAACCTCTGAGTAATATCATCCAAAGGATGTAAAGTTCAGTATGGTGATAAACTTGTCCATGCATTCTAAAATAGTATGGCCCATATCCTGATGGCGATGCAACATTTGCACCCATGGAACTAAAAGAACTATTTATGGATTGAATATTTTCCATGAAATTTTTACTGTCAGAATCTTTGTTTGTCATGAATCTTTTTTATTTTTAAATATGTTTTACTGACTTTTCAGAGAGAGGGATAGAGTTAGAAACATCGATGAGAAAGAAGCATCAATCAGCTGCCTTCTGCACACTCCCCACTGGAGATGTGCCCGCAACCAAGGTACATGCCCTTGACTGGAATTGAACCCGGGACCCTTGAGTCCGCAGGCCGATGCTTTATCCACTGAGCCAAACCGGTCAGGGTTGTCATGAATTTTTAAATACGCTGGGTAATCTGGAAAATGTATATCATTTGGACAGACTTTCCCTTTGCTACAACATCGAGTAAATTTCCCATCGGATGGTTTTTCATCAGAGAAGTTTAGGGATAGGCAAAATTCACATCGAACAGTCATTCCACCACAACTGTTGGAGAATTGTATCCTCATGTACTCCATTTTCGCTGAGAAGGCAGTTCCTACCGGTATTGGAAGTACTTGTTGATGACTGTTCTCTCAACATATTCTGTCATCACCACTGCCTTCTTTCAACTTCAAAGGCACACTAGTCTTTAGAGATTTTCTGTTGATAATGCATTTGTTTTTTGGCATCAGAACAGCGTTTTCCCAATAGCTGGTGTTCAGATACATCCTTTCGCAGGTGCCACCTTCTTTCAAGATCAGATGCATGCTGCTTGGCATACACTTTCTGTTGATAATGCTGGTATCTTTTGGCTGCAGAGCTAGTTTTATCAACAGTTGTTCTTTAGACATAGTCCCACCTCTCTACTGTGGCAGTCTGAGATACAGGTGAATGAGAGTCCTATCAGGCCACTGAGAGCTGTCTGATCCATGGCTGATTCTGGCTGATTCTGTGGGGGTGGGACTTCCTCCTCCCTGCTGTCATTTTCACAGCTGTGATGAGGAAGCTGGGGTGAGAGAGGGAGCCACACCCTCCAAGGTGCCCTCTCTCTCTTGCTCTGCTCTATGTCCAGTGGTCTCCTGCTCTGCCAAGTCCTCCAAACCTCCTGCTCTCTGCTGGCAAAGGCCCGGGAGTCCGCAGGCATGGCTAGGTGCTGAAGGCTATGCCTCCCTGACAGGCAAAGGTCCCGGCAGCCCGTAGGCATGGTCATGGCCTCACCTCCCAGGGCTGGCGAAAGTCCCAGGAGTCCGAGGCCACTGTCACCTCCTGGGGCGCTTGACACCTGTGTATGCAAATTAACCGCCATCTTTGTTGGATAATTTGCAAAGTCACTCAGATTGGCTTGTGGGGGTGGCTTGAGCATAGCGGAGGCATGGTTAATTTACATGTTTCTTATTATATAGGACTAGGGGCCCAGTGCACAAAAATTTGTGCACGGGGCGGGGGGTCTCTCAGCCCGGCCTGTGCCCTTTCCCAGTCTGGGATCCCTCTGGGGATGTCCACCTACTGGTGTACCTGGCCAGCCTGGGTGAGGGGCCAATGTCTGTTTGCAGACTGGCCAAGCTCCCCAGTGGAGACCCTCACCCCAGGGGGTGTAGCAAGCCTGGGTGAGGGGCTGAGAGCAGTTTTCAGGCCAGCCACAGCTCCCACTGACCCTACGGGCCACCCACCTGGGAAGCCAAGGCTGGGGTGGCACTGGGCACCCCAAGGCCTCCGGGCGGGACCCACGGGGGTCTGGCCGCCTTGTCCCCGCGCCCCGGAAGGCTCCCGCCTGGGAAGCCGAGGCTGCGGTGGTGCCAGCCACCCCACGGACTCCCGGGCGGGGGCTGCGGGGTCCAGCCGCCAGGTCCCTGCCTCCCCCCGCCAGGCTCTCGCCTGGGAAGGCATCCACAGGCCTAAGGCACTGGATGCCTTCCCAGGCGGGAGGCTCCCAAGATGGCGGAGGCCGCAGCCTCGGAGAAGCCGCACACGGGGGCTGCGGCCTCCGCCATCTTGGCTGGGCTAATTTGCATACAGCAGCTCTGATTGGCTGGTGGGCGTGGCTTACCCCCGTCCTGGAGAAACGGTTAATTTTAATATTTCACTTTTATTAGTTAAGATTATACTGCTTAATTCATACTAACTAAAGGCTGCTGATAAATAAAATCTTACATCATCCTTAATTGATTGCTTAGTGAGATAAAGTAATTTCAGTTACTAGTACAGAAATGTTAAAATGCACCTGTTCCATGTGCAAACTTTTAGAGATTTAACCTTGTAATTTGATAAGAAAACTGGGTTGCAATGGAAGAAATAGGATACGAATATCATTTAGAAAAAGAAGCACTTCACTTGTTTTGTAATATGTAGTATGCTGTTAATTATGAAGAGGTAATTAGAAGAATTTGGCAGGGACTGGGACCTATTTCTCAGGATGTAATTTAAACAATTCTAATTGCAAACTTAAGATTATTTTTTGGTGAAAATAAAGTAAAATAGAAGTCAGTAGCTGAATAAATGTGTATTATAGACAAAGTTGTTCTTTACACCTACACAATGTTAAGATTTATTTTTTTTAATTCATAGCACCTAACTGAAATATTAACAAATGATTAATGACAAAATGCTTTACATACCTCCAAAAAAAAGATCAATTCCCCCAGCTTCTTTTATTTTGTCTTCAAATGCATCACATTCTGCTTGTAAATCTACAGCATTCCCATCAAGGATATGAGCATTATTAGGATCTATATCAATATGCTTAAAAAAGTTATTCCACATGTAAGAATGATAGCTTTCAGGATGCTGTCTGGGAAGTCCTAAATATGAAGTTAATAAATAAAAGTGTTAATTATTTTCAGAAATAAATCTAAAATCTACTTTTCTGATTAAGCTCTAAATGCAACTTAAAATACATAGTCTTTCTATACCATATTCAATTTTAACGTATTTTTATGTGGAAAATGTGCTAGGCATTATTTTAACCACTGTATATACATTTGTTAAATCAATTATTTTGTATATCTATGGAAATATTATCACTCCCATTTTAAAGATGAACAACAGAAGCACAGAAAAGTTAAATAACTTTCTTAAAGTCACATAGCTCACAGAAGAGCTGGAATTCGAGCACAGAAGTCTACTTCATGTGCATTTAGTTATTATACTCCATTTTTCAAATATGTAAATTTTTAAGAATATATTTTTATTGATTTCAGAGAGGAAGGGAAAGGGAAGAGAGAGAGAGAAACATTAATGATGAGATAGAATTATTGACTAGCTGCCTCCTGCTTGCCCACAGTGGAGATCAAGCCTGCAACCTGGGCATGTGCCCTTGACCGGAATCAAACCTGGGACTCTTTAGTCTGTAGGCCAACACTCTATCCACTGAGCAAAACCGGCTAGGGCTCAAATATGTAAAATTTTAATTAATGGGATTGATTTATGTGTTAATATCAACAAAATTAACCATACAACTAAAATGTTGGTCCATGTTCCTCCTGTATTCTTTTTATATGCCTACAAAGTACATTAAATCACAACAGTTCTTTGGCTGTCACTTAGGCTACCATTAAAAGTGTTTTATTATATTTAAGCTAGAGGCCCGGTGCTTAGACACGTTCCAGGGGGGAGTGGGCCTAAGGGGGCTGGTGAGCATCCCCCAAGGGGTCCTTAGTGTTGTCACAGAGGCCTGAGAGGTTCCAGCCATTGCGGCTGCACTCACCAGCCATGAGCCAGGCTTCTGGCTGAGGCGCCCCATGGGAGCACACTGACCACCGGGGGGTCCTGCATTATATGTATCACAGATATTTCTAGTGAAGCAAGTTAACAATCAATAAATCATAAAAGCATTACAGCTACAAATAGAAATAGCCATATACTTAGAAAATCTTTATTTTACTAGCTTTTACATACATATTACTTTATTCCTCACAAGACTGGTTTTAACTTTGCTTTAAGGAAAAATACAAAAGAGAATGAGAAATATGAAGAAATTAGATCAAAGTTATAAGACTGGCACATTACAAAGCCCAAGATGAATACAAATCTTCTGATTTCTAGTCCCATATTCCTTCTACTTTATTGTGCTGTTATCGCAAAAATAGTTTTTTTAATAATAAACTCCCAACCTCATCACAAGGCTATACATTATATTCTAGATATTCATACTATATTAAAAAAACTTCAAATAATATATTAAATATTCTCAAAATGTATTCATTTTATTTAATATATAATATATATGACATATATAAATAATACATTCAAATAATATAGCTTACCTACATATTCATCCATGTTAAAGGTCTTCACATATTTAAAAGAAAGGAATCCATTCTTGTGATATTCTATTAGTTTTTTATAACATCCTAATGGTGTACTTCCTAAAACAGATAAAAAAAATACACTTTCTAACATAACATAAAAATCTAATTTAAATATTTACAATAACTTTATCCTATATTTCTTATTTATCAGGCAAACAATTATTATTTTAAATACGTATCCAATTAAAATAAGTTTAGTCTCTTTTCAAGGTACTTTGAAATTTTACTAAACTAGAATTTGCTAATAAAATTGGAAATCTGTCAATGAAAACTGTAGTTCTGAAAATTATTCTTGAGTAGTTAGGTATTTTGAATTAATGTTGTATGTTCCAAGATTAGAAAGTTTTAGAGAGCACATTTGAATCTTTTAACTTAACATTGGAGAAAAAAGTTGAGAGGATTTGTAGCATAAATGATACATAAATGGATCAAGTATTGACCATGTATTGTAATCAAAAAGAAAATGAAAGATAAATTTAAATATTGTCTCTATTTTCAAAATAGACTCTGAAATTGGCCAGGATTGAGTAAGGAACCTTAGCCTTTAAATTTTTAACTAGAGTTCCTGTTTCTCATTTGTAGCATTATCTTCAGTATCTATCAACTAAATGTATAATGTAAAATGACTTCTAAGAAATGGGATCTTGGCTTTGGGCACTTCATCTGAATTCCTGATTTATTTTATAAATGTAATTCTTTCACATGTTTTATAAAATTAACAGATAGTCCTGTAAGATATGGCACAATAAAGATAAATGAATTTAGCCACTTGAGGATGGCTTCCCTCTCTGAACTGCTCTAGTTTGTCATTTCAACTACTAACTGGGAGATTAGATTGCCTGCATTCTTAGAGCAAGCATCTTGGTCCTCCCATCATCACAAAACAAAACATATGCATACAAAAATTCTTACTGACATGGCAGGCAGGTGCATGATGGAACTCTCTGTAAAAATAATACACACACACACACACAAACACTATTCTAGAATAGTAAAAAGACTGTCTTTCAGTTGAGATGACAATAATAGAAGTGCCTATAAATAATAACTATTATATAGACAGATTCAGAGAACAGAAGACTATTTGATTTTGTTAAAGTTAAGCATACATATTGTTTTAAAATGCAATTAATAATTTAAAAGTTATGTGGTCAAATTTTATAATTCCTTCTCAAAGATTTATGGCCTACTAATATAAAAACTGACTGAAAAAAATGAATGCTTTTTTTTCTTTTTCCTTCTAAAAGCATACATATTCTATCTTTCACTGTTAAGGGAATAGTTACAGAAATCCCTCCTTAACTTAAGGACATATAAATAAAAAGGTGAGAAGCTGTCACAATGGTGATAACAAAAAACATACATTTCCTATGTTTTAATCAAATTGGCTGAAAGATATGGGACAGGGTGTATTGATGAAATAAACTTCATTTTATTATTTGCTTTACTCATTTACTAATATAACTTTTAGCAAATGCTTACTATAATTCTGATAAAACAAAGATTAAGACTATTTCTGTCCTAACCCAGCTGGTGTTGCTCAATGGTTGAGCATCTACCCATGAACCAAGTCGCCACTGGTTTGATCCCAGGTCAGGGCACATGCCTGGATTGTGAGTTCAATCCCCAGTAGGGGCCATACAGAAGGCAACCTAACAATGATGTTTCTCTCATCGATGTTTCTCTCTATATATCCCTCTCCCTTCCACTCTCTCTAAAAAATAAAAAAAATTTTTTTAAAAAGACTATTTCTATCCTAGAACTAAAAAGAAGGGCTAGGTGAGTACAAAATAGCCATAACACAAGGAAAAATATTGTTAATAACCTATAAGAAACCTAGAGAACTATAGTAAAGCCAGGAATACTATAGTCTTGCTTGTTGGAGGAAAGATAAGAGAAAATGGCATTTCAACTGAGTCTTGAAGGAGTAGCATTCCAACAGTGGAAGGTGGGTTAAGTTGTAATTGAGATGGGGGAGGAGTTTCAGAGATGACATTTGTATGCCTACCTACCAAGCTACCATTTTCATACTCACGCAAATCTCACAACCTTGGGAAGTTGGCATTATCTTTCCCATTATGAACAGGAAAGAACTGGGTCAAATGATTAAAGAATTGACCAAATATCACGGTGAAGCCAGAGATTCAAGAGTCTCTGGTTCCAGAGTTTTCATTATATAACATGAGTGAAAATAAAGCCTGCACATTCAAGACTATTCTTTGAACTAAGAGCAGACTAATTTGCCAGTCACAATTCAGTGTAGAGGAATGGTGGAAATAAGTCAGGAAAGTAGGTCAGGCCCACAGCATGCAGGCCCTAAAATATCAAGCTTGCTAAAAATCACTTCAATAAATACATATTGAGCAGAGATACTTCAGAAATTATGTTTCCTTGGAGGATAATTACAATACATCGTGTTACTTGCAATTACTGAAATGTATGTTCAAATGTCAAAAACACAGGGGCTGGGGCAGATGTATTAGTAGGCAGGAATACTACCCAAAATAAAGCGCAAGTTGTATATCTAAATACACAAAAATATGTTTAGCACTGTTGGCATTTATGACTCTGAAGCCTTTCAGCCCTCACACTCAAATTATTGTTTATTTCTCTATCATAATTAAGACGGAGTGATTGAGTTAGCTAGCCTGAATGTAGCCCAGGTTTACAATATGAATACTGATACATACAGAAGCCATGGTTCAACTGCTGGGGCTCACATATCAGAACTGCAATGGCTGAGGGGCCCGGCACTGGTGTGTACGACTTCAGAAAATCTCTGTCATTCTCATCAAGATCTACTGCACCGCACCAAAAAGCAAAACAACATGTACACACACACACCCAACAACTTGGTGAGCTGAGAGTAGCTTTCACAGAAATTATGCAGGTGGAAAATATACTATGACTGTACCTTTGATGTAGCTGGCATGTATGGGGGGAGCAGGAAGAGAATATACTGTTTACATAAAACACACTTCAATGAACTTTAAATTATTTAGTATTTACAGGATACAAGGACTTGTGCAAGCATGCTTATTTGAGCCACAAAACAGATGGTAAGTTGTTGTTATCCTTATGTTTCTATAAGGTAAGGAAACGGAAGCTTAGGGATATAGAACAAATGCCTTGCAGTAACCAAGGAAGTAGCAGCTCTGATTCCAAGTCCAATACTCTCTCCTGCAGAAGTCGACAATATCAAATAGAGTGTCACAAGATCAATGACACTGCTTGGTTACTTTTAAAGAAAACCTTAACAGAGAACTAAATCCAATAAAATATGTAACAAATGCTTGTGCTTATCCTGCCATGCAAATATACCAATATGCAATTTTTATAACACTTATATAATACAAAAAGAAAATATACACAGATTCAAACATATTTTATTAAAGGAAACCCTTAAATCCCATAACCTTAAGTTTCTAAAATGGGGGGGGGGGGGGGGAGAATGGTGTATTACCTGTTGGTAAACCCAGTGTAAAATATCTGTCCTTTCCAGGTTTGAACTGAATGATGCGATTACAGATGTATTTGGCTGCCCATTCACTAGCCAAGCCATAGTTATCAAGAATTACAAGCCTCATTATGGTGATGCACAGCTTCCAGGACAAGTTTAAACCCTAGAAAATCCATTTAGAACACTTTAATTTACAGATACTTAAATAGAAGTGCAATATACTGATGACTTCAAAAAAGACATTACTTAAGAAAAACATGTAATTCTACAACTACAATCTGTGCTTTCTTTTCTTTTTTCTATCACCATTAATCCCCTCTATGCCTTCTTCCACCTCCATCACCCTCACCCCCACCCAGCCCTATCTCCGACCCCCTAGAATCACCACACTGTTGTCCACATCCATGACTTCTCTTTTTTCTTTTTAGCTCACCCCCTGCCCCAAAACACCGTCCCCCTTCCTCCAGAGCTGTCTGCTTGCTCTCTCCGAGTCTGTCTCTGTTTTGCTTGGTAGTTCAGTTTGTTCATTAAATTCCAGATATGAATAAAATGATATGGTATTTGTTTTTCATTGACTGGCTTGTTTCACTTAGCATAATGTAAAATGTTCTCTAGGTCCATCCATGCTGTGGTACATTTACAATCTGTACTTTTAAAATAATAATAATAGCTGTTCTCTTTTGAACAGACCTTGGTTTCTGGGCAATGGGCTAGATATATACCAATCTTCACAACAATCTGCTAAAATAAATATAATGCCTAGTCTTAGATGAGGACAGAACTCAACACAATTTAAGGTCACACAATTACGAAGTAACACAGCCAGAATTCATATCAAGGCAAATTTACAATGAAGACACCACACTGTACTCAATATCTCTACAAGGATATGGTATAAATCAACATAAAACAAACCTAAAGGCAAACAAAGCAGTACAATACTCATTTCTTGATTGCAAGTTAAGGGCAGTGATGATAACTCAGCAACTTTTGGATTACTTACTAAAATCCAGAATTCTCCCTATAAATAATGTAAAAAACAAACCTCCCTTTATTAAATAATGTTCTTATATATATTTTTTAATTTTGTTTTATTGCTTAAAGTATTACAACGAGTGTTAAATAGGCCTCCATTTTTCCCCTTGACCTTCTCCCCTCCTCCCCTACCTCCCAGTTTCTTGTGTCCATTGATTATGCTCATATGCATGCATGCAAGTCTTTCAGTTGCTCTTATAGAAATGATATCTGCACTTAAAAAAAAATTCAATCAATATAGAAAGGTACAAATAAGTTTTTTTAAAAAATCAACCAAAATCCTATCACCCTTAAATAATTCTAATACTATTAGGTACACATTATTCTAGATATGTATGTAATAGACACATACAAATAGAATGTATACAAATAATTTTTAATAATGGATCATACAAGACATGCTATTTTTTGAGTATTTAAAGGTACTTTTATTTGAGATAACTTTTTTCATTTTTAATATACTGGGATAATATTGCTTAATAAGATTATATAGGTTTTGACATACTATTTTTAATAAAAATCAGAACACTAAATTTTTCCTGTATTCAACAAAAGAAAAAGAAAACAAAATGAACTAAAGAAACTGCTGATCTTTGGGGGAAATTTTTTCTTCACAAAAAACAATTTCAGTTCCTAAAAGGATAAAGTTAAGAAAAAAAAAAGATTACACAAATATTAAAAGAGCAGTGTCATTTCAAAGCTGTATGATTCCATTTTAAACAAGGTGGATTGACCTACTATTATTAAACAGAAAATCACATCTTACACTTTCTTACACCCTGATTTCTGTATTATTTTTTTGTATTGTCAAGATTTACAACATTTACACTAGGACCATAGTTTCCAGATTTTAATTTAGTTGTGTATTTCCACAATTGCAGACTTTAACTTAGCTTTATACTTAGAAACTACTTCAGCAGCAGTCCTGAATTCTGTACCCACACCCTCTACATACATAACAAGTCAAATTCTTTCATGGGAGTAGATTTCAGTACAATAAATTGATGTCTTTAGGACCAAAACAATTTATAATTCTGGCATAACAACTATTATGATGACCAACATGTAGCATTCTGGCACAGTAAGAGGTAAATCACACTTGCTTGTTAAAAATGTAGATTCCCAGGCCCCGCTCAGTGGACATAGCATTTCAGAAACGGGGTCCCAGGGAACCCGCAAGCATCACAGGTGCCTCTTACTACTGGGTTAAATTTGGAAAAAACACACACGGTCTAAGATGCCTGCATTGGAAAGAGGTTCGGGGGAGCCCCTCGGACCGGGTACGGGCCAGGCTGGTCTGCTTTGGGGGGCGGTGTTGGGGGGAGGCGGAGGAGGGGGCCGCTACGCGTCCTAAACGCTCAGGAGAGCTCAGAGCTCTCTCCCCAGGGCCCCGGCGACCCCCTCGCCCCGCGCGGCGCAGCCGGTTCCCGCAGCCTTCACGCAGACCAGAGGGCTGCTCACGGACCCGACCCGCGCGGCCGAGGGCAGTCCTCCGGACAAGGGCCCCGCCCCACTGCCCCTCCTCCGGGCAAGGGCCCCGCCCCACTGCCCCTCCTCGGGGCGATGGCCCCGCCCACTGCCCCTCCTTGGGGCGATGGCCCCGCCCCACTGCCCCTCCTTGGGGCGATGGCCCCGCCCCACTGCCCCTCCTTGGGGCGATGGCCCCGCCCCACTGCCCCTCCTTGGGGCGATGGCCCCGCCC
>PVJC01008151.1:22599-49386 GCA_004026665.1 Murina feae | reverse complement strand
AGTAGAAAAATCGGAAGAATGATGATGGAACAGAAGTAGGAAATAAGGAGGAAAGGAAAGTTTATAAATGATGAGTCAGTAGGAAAAGTGTTACATAAAGGAGAAAAATTGTGTGAGAAGAAGCCAATAAGGAAGTCAAATACAATTTTGTGTGAAGGAGATAACATTAAAAAAGAAAGTTAATAGAGGTGACCAGGCCTGTAGGGGAGGGCAGTTAGGGGGATCAGGCAGGCAGGCAGGCAGGCAGAGTGGTTAGGGCAGGCAGGCAGGTTAGCAGTTAAGAACCAGAGATCCTGGCTTGTGCGAGTCCCCAAGAACTCCATATTAGAGAGGGTGCAAGTCAGGCTGAAGGACCATCCCCCCGCATCCCCCATGCCCATGCACGAATTTCGTGCACCGGGCCCCTAGTCAATGATGAGACAATCATTATCCCTGACTGGTTTGGCTCAGTGGGTAGAGCATTGGCCTGTGGAATGGAGGGTCCGGGTTTGATTCCTGTCAAAGGCATGTACCGTGGTTGCGGGCACATCCCCAGTAGGGGTTGTGCAGGAGGCAGCTGATTGATGTTTCTCTCTCATCGATGTTTCTAACTCTCTATCCCTGTCCCTTCCTCTGTAAAAATAATAAAAAAAAATCA
The DNA here is from genome assembly GCA_004026665.1 of Murina feae. Classification (NCBI taxonomy): domain Eukaryota; kingdom Metazoa; phylum Chordata; class Mammalia; order Chiroptera; family Vespertilionidae; genus Murina; species Murina feae. The sequence goes on along the minus strand of PVJC01008151.1, from coordinate 48,749 downwards.
ATAAAATATATTTAAAAAAAAAAAGAAGAAGAGAGAATCATTGATCAGCTGCCTTCTGCATGTCCTCTACAGAGGATTCTAGCCTGCAACCCAGGCATGTGCCCTGACCAGGAATTGAACCATGACCTCCTGGTTCATAGGTTAATGCTCAACCACTGAGCCATGCTGGCTGGGCAATTTACCTAAACTCTTAACAGTGATGAAATGCGTGTGAGCTATGTGGTGGAAAAGGAAGGGAGAAAACTTCATGCAAAAGTTTGTGACTTGGGTAATTTGGAAGGCAATGTTCATGTGCAGTGTGGGAGAATAAAGAAGGGGTTTGGGGAAGGGAACGGGGAAGAAGAAAATTAATTTGGTTTTACTTTTCTATAATGAAAACTTGAGATTTGGGATTATATGCAAGTAAAAAATATTTCATAGGCAGTTGTAACTTCCAACCCAGAATTAGGATAGGGTTAGTTGCTGAAATGATGTCATCAGCTATAATGATGATTTGAAACCTTGGGAATTCAAGGGTCTTGCTCAGTTTTGCTGGGATGGAAGAAGAAGAGTGAAGTAGAGACATAGTCTTGGGAAAAACTCAATACTGTATCAAATAAGACATTATCATAATTGTCTGGCATAAAACTAAACAATTTTACAGAATTCAACAAAGTGAAACAAAACATTTAAATCATTTAGAATGTGGCTGACAAAAATGTTTTAGTAAGTATTTGCTAAATATCATTAGTAAGTATTTGCTAAATATCATTAATATAATCATTATTATGTAAATGAAATACACATGCTTGGGTTTTAGGTTGCTAGACTATCACATTTTTATTTTTTTAACATATTTTATTGATTTTTCACAGAGAGGAAGAGAGAAGGATAGAGAGTTAGAAACATCGATGAGAGAGAAACATCAATCAGCTGCCTCCTGCACACTCCCCACTGGGGATGTACCTGCAACCAAGGTACATGCCCTTGACTGGAATCGAATCCAGGACCCTCGAGTCTGCAGGCCGACACCCTATCCACTGAGCCAAACCAGTCAGGGCTATCACATTTTTAAAACAAAGCTTTTATTTTAATTATTTTAGATTTAGAGAAAAAGTATGTAAAAATTGTACAAAGAGTTTCTGTATATTTTATACTCACTATCCCCCATTATTAAGTCTTACATTAGTATGGTATATCTGTCATAATAAGTGAACCAATATTGCTTCATCATTAATTAAAATTTATAATTTAAAAAGTTTACTTAAATTTTCCATAGTATCTTTTAAATGTAGTCACATTTTCTTGGATTCCTTTTAACCTGTGAAATTTTCTCAGACATTATTGTTTCTAATAACCTAGGCCATTTGAGGTATGTTGATCAGATATCTTGCAGAACATTCATCAGTTGGGACTTTTTAGATACATTTTTCATGATTACATTGAAGTTATGATTATATTGCAATGAACTACTGGATTCCTCATATTAAGAATACATATTCTCAGCATAATTGTCATTGTCGAATGTTGACTTTGATCAATGTAACTTTCTATTTTCCTCCTATGAAAACCAGAGGAAAGTAACTATGCAAAAGTCACTATGTAAAGCCCATACTTAGGAGTGGGAATTATGTATCTCCTTGAGAGCAGCATATCTACATAAGTCATATGGAATTCTGCATGAGACACTGGTCTTTTCTCCCCCATTTACTTATTCATCTAATCATTATCTATCTCAATATAGACTCAGTTGTGGGTTTCGTTTCATTTTATTTTTAGCTTGTCTCTTCTTTCTGGCAGTATAGGATGTTCCAGGTTTTTCATGTGTATTTCCTCCCTCAGTCCTAAAAACAGCCATTTCCCGTGTATCCCTGCCTTGTTTTATTGGAGAATAGTATGGAAACCAATTCTGAATGCTTCGTGTGCTTATTGCTATAGGGATGTCATTGCTTCTACACCCTCTCAGATAACAGAGCAACAAATTATGTGCTTACTATCTGTGTATATAAATGTATAAGCACTTTTATGTGTAATTATTGTATCTCTATTAAGATAAACATGAGTTTTATTGATATCTCCAACTCTAATTCATTACCACGTAGATTATTGGAGCCTCCTTTTTCTCTTGGTTTTTCTGTAATCTCTCAATCCAACAATGAGAAATCTGGCTCTCACTATCCACCAGCCACCTACATGATTGTTTAAGTTCAATATACATGTACAGTAGTATCAGAATTATTAATTTGAAACCCTGTGGAAAACCACTATGTCAAGGAGAGTAATGTACCTTTGTACAGTTCCTTTTGCCTTTAGTGTAACATATTTCAGTTGCATCCAATTACTTAGGCTACACCTGGTCGGGGTTGCTCAGTGGTTGAGAATCAATCCATGAACCAGGAGGTCATGGTTTGACTCCTGGTCAGAGCCCATGCCCGGCTTGCAGGTTCAGTCCCCAGTGAGGGGTGTGCAGGAGGCAGCCCATCAATGATTCTCTCTCCACATTGATATTCCTATCTCTCTTCTTCTCTCTGAAATCAATAAAATATATTTAAAAAACAGCAACACAAAATTACTAAGGTTAGCACCTTTTCCCAAATCTTTTCATTTTATATATTTGTATGCACTTTAAAATTTTAACAAAAATGATTTAAAAATAATTTTTAGATATAGATACAAAGGATTAATATTTTTAAATAAAATATTTATTAATAATCAATAAGTTTTAATAGATGTAATTATAAAATGATGTCCTTTATAAAGGCAAAAAGGTACTTTTTAATTATTCCTATACTATGCTCATAAAATTGTACTTGATGGTAAAAAAGTGATTTTGTAATTGTTTTAGTTAAGTAAGAATTATGCAAAGTATTTTTCAAAAACATTTAAAGAAGGCCATATGGACTTAGTTTTTATGTCAACCTTTCTATACATTTCTGGGGTTTACTACAACTAAAAATAAAATACCAACTATCTTGAGAAAAGCAAAGCAATTTGTGATGTCTCCAGCAACTTTTACGTATCCCATTTGTTTAGATTATCAGCCAACATTTTGGACAAACTAAACAAACTCCGAATCTTTTGAGACTGCACAACCAAAATTAATCAAATAACATCCCAGTGTGTACAAAGTTCTTTCTGAGTGAACTGCTAACATAGTCTTATAATACAATAAAGAAAAAATACATACTTTATCATTTCTTACTATCTTTCAAGTTCTCTCCTAACAAGAATATTTTGAAACTAAATATAATATGATTTTAGGCATTTGAGCACACTGTGAGATTTGCTGCTCTCAGTAGCATAAAAATCCTCCTCATGGTACCCATCTTTGATAGATGACTCTGTTGAAATCTTACTAATTTTCTCAGAAACAATATCTAGGGTAAGATGCACAGAAATCAAACTAAAGCATGGGGGGAAATAAAACCATGACCATAAATCTGAGAAAAATCTGTATCCTAAACCTGAATTTTTCACTAAATTGTTCATGGTCTTTGAGCCCTCCCTTTAACTCTTTGTGTCACCAATCCCTCATTGAAAAGTTGTTTAGTTAAAAGGTACTCTAATGAATGCTCTAGTATTCGTGTGATATGGCTCTCATTAGTGACATACTCTGTTCTTCTAATCACACCGTAAATACATATAACATGTAACATGGATGCTCAGAACAAAATAATATTAGAAAGCAACTGAATAAAAATGTAATAATTCTTTTTGTTTTAAAATTATTTTCTCTGAATAGAGATGAGTTGATTGTGTGAAATAATAATTGCAATTCTAAATATAGATCTGATTATTATTTAGAATCCCATGTACACTCAAGGCAACCCAGTATGCCAAATATATTTTACTCTGATAACTCTTCTTTTCCCAGTACCAATACTACTCCATAAAAGTGTTTAGCAATAACAGGCAGACATTGAAAAAACAGTTTAAAATTATTGACGAGTCTTCTCTTGACACTTAGGATTTGTTTTAGAGTCAGTCTTTACAACCCTGTAGTTCTAAGTACAGTCTCACTTTTCAAAGATCAATTACTTATATAAGCATATCTTTCTAGCCTCTTGCCTAGGACCCAGGTTCTTTGTAATCTGGCCCATGTCCAGATCTCAAGCCTCGTGGTCTGCTTTACTTCATAGTTATGCATTTACAGCCCTCTTATATTACTTGTGGCTGCCCAACTCAGATTTTCCATGGAATGCTTCCATATATGTCTTCACACATGCTATTCCTTTTGAATGCAATGGCTTTATTTTCTATTTATTTATCTGGATGTTTTATAAATATTTAACAGATTAATTTACACTTTGAATGTTTCTACTGCTTTGGAGCTTAACTTAGTTATCCTTTTTCTAATTCCAGAGTAGAATTTTATGGATACCTCTATGCATATTGTTGAGTTATGAGGTCTCTCCCTTTAAAAGTGTGCTTTCTTAAGACCAGGGACAATGTTTGATTTTACTTGATATTTCCAGCATCTAACCAATTGGGTAGTCACTCAGTAAATGCCTTCTGACTGAATCAGTAAACAGCTAGCTTCATAAAGATGTTTAAACATTTTTTAAACCAAGTAAAACCACTTACAATAGACTTAATCTTACAAGTTGAAACAGGCCATTCACAAAAGGTATAGGGAATTGACTTCTGATCAGGCTGATTCTAAGTTAAATATCTGTTATGGCTTTCATTAGTAGGTTAATCTTGAACAAATTGCTTATGTTTTATGGCATTCAGTTTCCTTATTTAAATTAATTGAATGAAAATAACTATCTGCATTATTAAGAAGTTTGAGCGAAGGAAAAAAACCAAGATGGCGGCATAGGTAAACACCTGAAATTGCTGCCTCACACAACCACTTCAAAATTACAATGAAGAGAAAGGGCAGACACCACCCAGAACCACAGGAAGGCTGGATGAGTGGAAATTCTACAACTAGAAGCAAAGAGAAAAGCACATTGAGACTCAGAGGAGTTGCAGAAGTGAAGTGCAGAGGTACTGAGGCACACGCATGGAGAGGGCTGGCAACTGAGGATGCGGTTGTCTTTTTCAATCCAGAGGGAGTCACAAGCTCCTGGTGGCTCTGAACTCCAGTTCCGGGTGAGTTTCTGGGAACTAGACTCATATGAGGAGAAGCTGGACTGTCTGACAGTGGGAGGAACTCCAGAGCTGCTTTCTCTTAGCAGTGCTTCCAGTGATTACCTCAGGACAATGAGATCCAGAGCCTCTTAGGGCTGGGCTGAAGAGCAGCTATAGCTGTTTGCTCCACCTTGTTGATTCCCTGAGACTCTGCCCTACCCAAGCTGCCAGCAGAGGTTTTGCATATAAAAGGCTGGGTAGCCTCAGGCAGAGGTTAAATTAGCACCTCCTTAGAGATCCAAGAGCTAGTGTACCCAGTGGTCAGAGTGGTACCATCCGGATTACAACTCCTCAGATCCATAAGGGACATACTCAGGGGGCAGACTCAGTGAGCACCAAAGTCCCACTGAAGCAAGTCTTGCCCCATAAGGGTGTCTCCAGCCCAGAAGTTCTCCCACCTTAGACACAGCTGATTCTCACAGCCAATTGGCCTGGAGGTCAATTCCTCCCAGTGATACCAACAACAATTAAGGCTTAGCTACAATAAGACTGGACACAAAGCCCACAAAGGAGCGCACCAAGAGTGTCTACCTCAGGTAATTGGGGAGGCTGAGCCACTCAGCCCCATAGGACACAAGCACAGAAAGCCACTGTATCAACACAGGGAAGCAGCCAAAATGCAGAGACAAAGAAACAGGTCACAAATGACAGAAATGGAGGAAAGCAAACTACTGGATATAGAGTTCAAAATCACGGTTATAAGACTATTCAAGAATTTTCTAGAAACTGCTGATAAATTTAGTGAGACACTCGAGGATATGAAAAAGGACCAGCTAGAAATTAAACATACACTGACTGAAATAAAGAATAATATACAGAGACCCAACAGCAGACTAGAGGATCACAAGAATCAAGTCAAAGATTTGAAATACGAAGAAGCAAAAAGCATCCAACAAGAAAAGCAAAAAGAAAAAAGAATCCAAAAATATGAAGATAGTGTAAGGAGCCCCTGGGACAACTTCAAGCATACCAACATCAGAATTATAGGGGTGCCAGAAGAAGAGAGAGAGCAAACTATTGAAAACCTATTTGAAGAAATAATGACAAAAACTTCCCCTACCTGGTGAAAGAAATAGACTTACAAGTCCAGGAAGCACAGAGAATCCCAAACAAAAGGAATCTAAAGAGAACCACACCAAGACACATCATAATTAAAATGCCAAAGGCAAAAAACAAAGAGAGAATCTTAAAACCAACAAGAGAAAAGCAGTCAGTTACCTACAAGGGAGCGCCCATATGACTCTCAGCTGATTTCTCAACAGAAACTATGCAGGCCAGAAAGGAGTCACAAGGAATATTTAAAGTGATGAATAGCAAGAACCTACAACTAAGATTACTTTACCCAGCAAAGCTGTCATTCAGAATTGAAGGTCAGATAAAGAGCTTCACAGACAAGAAAAAGCTAAAGGAGTTCATCACCATCCAACCAGTATTATATGAAATGCTGAAAGGTATCCTTTAAGAAGAGGAAGAAGAAGAAAAAGTAAAGGTAAAAATTATGAACAACAAATTCGTATCTATCAATAAGTGAATCTAAAAATCAAGTGAATAAAAGATCTGATGAACAGAAATAAACTGGCGAATAGAATAGAATCAGGGGCATAGAAAGGGAGTGGACTGACAATTCTCAGGGGGAAAGGGGTGTTGGGGGTGTGGGAAGAGTCTGGATAAAAATCAGACACGTATTGATGAGGACAGTGTGTGGCGGGGGGTAAGGGCATAGGGTGAGGTGGGAACTGGGAGGAGGGGAGCTATGGAGGAAAAAAAGAGGAACAACTGTAATAATCTGAGCAATAAAGATTAAAAAAGCCCTAACTGGTTTGGCTCAGTGGATGGAGCATCAGTCTGCGGACTGAGGGGTTCCAGGTTCGATTCTGGTCAGGGGCATGTATCTTAGTTGGGGGCACATCCCCACTGGGGGGTGTGCAGGAGGCAGCTGATCGGTGTTTCTCTCTCATCGATGTTTCTGACTCTCTGTTCCTCTCCCTTCCTCTCTGTAAAAAATCGATAAAATATATTTTTTTAAAAGATTAAAAAAAAGAAGTTTGAGCAGAAAAAATTGACAGTCCCCCCAATATGCAAGGTAAAGAGGGAATACTGAGTCTATGCTCAACTTAAAGCTTAAATTACATTCTTTAATGTGATTGCTTTCTTACTATCCGCAAATAATTCTTTTTGGTTTCTGAACAAAAATTACTAAGAAACCCAATTATTGAACTTCCCTGCTGTTTAACAATATCTAATATAGAAAAGACCTTGCTTTCCTTATTGCTCCTTAGAATTTTATAAGGTCCTCCCTGTAAATCCTTTCTTATTGAGACTTCCCGGGTATCTTCTGATGTACACTTCCTCATAATATGGCAAGCTAAATAAATTTTACATTGATGACAAATGCCTCACTAGTGTGATTATATAGTGTTGATCAGAGAATTGATATTATAATTTACATTTTACAGATTATTCCAAATGTTGTGTCGAGTATTCTGCAGTTGTAGAACTCAGAAGGAAACCCATTTAGAAAGCTAATGTAAGAATTTAGATAATATGGCTTTAATCATAGTTAACACAGAAGGGTTGGGAAGTGGGTGAATAGTGAATATATTTTTGTTCTCAGTAACACAATGCATAATCTAGCTTGCTATACAGACATTACATATTTCTTTTGGTTATAGTCTTGTTACTTGTACTAGAATTTAAGTTCCATGAAGGCAGGTATTTTTGTCTGCCTTGTCTGTAGATGAGCCTAGTGCCAAGAAAAGTGCAAAGCCAGAATAGAGATTTAATAAGGATGTTCCCCCCAAAAAACAGTCAGTAGCATATTGTTTTCTTTAACACTTAATCACAATTGTAAATTTCAACAGGTTAACTAATGTTTCTACTTTAATGCCATTGAGATCATTTAAACAATAATGGACTTTAAAAACAAAACAAAACAAAAAACATGTTACATTAATCCTGAAGTTAAAAAAAATTTTAATGCCCAAACAATGAAAAACTCTTATGTGTTAGAGAGTTTAACATGAATTTTGTGTAAGGGAATTTTGGGAGAGGATAAGGCATATGTGGATTGAGAAGGTATCTTTTTAAAAAATATATATTTTATTGATTTTTTACAGAGAGAAAGAGAGAGAGAGAGCTAGAAACATCGATGAGAGAGAAACATCAATCAGCTGCCTCCTACACACCTCCTACTGGGGATGTGCCTGCAACTACGGTACATGCCCTTGACCGGAATCGAACCCAGAACCCTTCAGTCCACAGGCTGATGCTCTATCCACTGAGCCAAACGGGTCAGGGCTGAGAAGGTATCTTGATTGGATTTTGACCTTTGTCTGGTAGATAGAATAAAAATAGCCTTTGGAGGTCTTAAGTGCAATGATATTGTCTGATATATACATTAAAAATTAAAATTGGCAGCAATATAAAATTATTGGAAATGAATGAGATAGAAAGGCAGGAAAAATCAACTAGGACATTATTATAAGTCAAGATGATACAAAGTTAAGAAATAATGTAGGCAAGATATAAAAAAGTGAAATGGCAGGTTTGAGAGACGTTGGGAAGCAGAATCTATATGATTTGTTTTATAAACATAAATATGAGCAATAAGAAAGAAAGAGGTACAAATGAATACATCAGGGCTCTTAAAGTAAGTTAAGGGCAATATAAAGATACTGTGGTACCTCTGGGTTTAGGCTTATGCATGTGTGTGTACACATGTATGTATGTCTGTGCACCTGAGTGTATAAAATTTTATTTCTTGGGAAATGTCCCTAAGTGTCTTTATTTTCAATGTAATCATTACCTAGAAAATACTAAGAACCGTTGTAAATAATACTACATGAGAGAATGGATAAATAAATGATATCCTATTTGGAATAGAAGGGATAGAGAAACAGGTAAGCAGAGATCATCACTGCTTGTGGATATAATTGTTTGAGTTTCCTATAGGACAAACATCTTGAGGGACATAGATATTAGGCAAAGGTAAATACTAATTTTAATAACATGAAGTGCATAATGGAGACTAAAATTTGGCAGTCATTGATATACATGGAAATTTTCAATTTCTTATAGGATACTTCATTTTTTGTATTACATGTTAACTATAGACTAAGTTCTGAAATTTAAGGGTTTTTTGTTTTGATTTTAAGAAAATGTTCTCATTCAAGAATTGCATCAGTACATCACAATGTTTTATAAAATATACTTTTATTGATTTCAGAGAGGAAAGGTGAGAAATATTAATGATGAGAGTGAATTATTGGTGTACTGAGCCTGAAACCCAGGCGTGTGCCCTGACCAGGAATCACACAGGGACTTTCTGGTTTTTAGGTTGATGCTTAACCATTGAGCAACACCAGCTGGGCACAATGTATGACATGTTTAAAACAGCTAAAAGGAAACACTTTTAATAACAAAATCTTAATTAATTGTTCATACATATTTGTACTGCCAATTTTTTTCAGAATGATTCAATAAATATCTGTCATATAACTGACTAACCTTTTTATCTTTAATAAATTCAAACTAATGCCAGAATTTATAGCCTGTGTACAGAATACACATATACATGCCAATCACTAATAAGCATAATTAACATTATATCAGACAAAGAGAAAAAGAAAAGATTCGTAAAACACTCCTGGGCTTTTGAGCTTGCATTATAACAACCTTGGGAGCATGAAGACCTAAATAAGGCTTTGATATGTTGAATAAAATACCATCTCTGAAAAATCAATATGAGCAAAACACTCATTAGCAGTAACAAAATCCTAGTGTAAGCAGCTTTAAATAAAACAGAAAAGGAACATAAAAATAACACAAAGAAAAAGTTTGATTATTGCCTTACATGCATCGCTTATATAGATGCATTCAAATTTCCTCCTGATCAATATGAAGAAATTTGTCTTTTTCTATTGAAAAATATGTTTACACTAGAGGCCTGGTGCATGAAATTCAGCCTGCTCTCTCAGCCTGGCCTGCGCCCTCTTGCAGTCGGGGAGCCCTTGAGGGATGTCCAACTGTTGTGGAGGCAGGAGAGGCTCCCACCAATGCTGCACTGCTCACCAGCCATGAGCCCAGTTTCTGGTTGAGTCGCACTCTCCCTGTGGGAGCACACTGACCACCAGGGGGTGGATCCTGCATTGAGCATCTGCCACCTGGTGGTCAGTGCATGTCATAGCGACGGGTCTTTCTGCCATTCAGTTGAATTGCATATTAGCCTTTTATTATATAGGATAATCAGTTAAAATTTCATTTTTTTAAATCCACTTATTTCTTAGAATCATTTTTTTGGCTATAGTATTTTTCCTAAAATCTTTGAGGTACAATTTACATGATATATAGTTTACCTTTTAATATGTAAAAGTAGCTTTGAGTATATTCAGAATTTTACTACATTATTACTAATTTTATAATATTTCATCACTCCAAAAAGAAACCTTGTATGTAAGGGTGGACTATCCCTGTTTCCCTCTCTCTGAGCCCTAGTAACCTCTAATTCTAGTTTTTGTCTTTATGATTTTTTTTCTAGATATAGATCATATAAATCTTACTGTACAATATTTTTTTTGTGACTATCTGACCATTTAACTATCCAACCAGTAGCTATGATGTGCACTGACCACCAGGGGGCAGATGCTCAACACAGGAGCGAAACAATAATAAGCATGGAACATGGAACAGACTGATGAATCTCAGAGGGAAGTGGGAAGGGGAGTGGGTGGGAAGAGATTAACCAAAGATCTTATATGCATATTAGAGGCCTGGTTCATGGATTCATATTCCCGGACCCCTCAGAGGATGACAGAGAGCCAGTTTGGCCCAATCCCCATAGGCCAGGCTGAGGGACCTAACTGGTGCATGAATCCATGCACTGATCCTCTAGTTTATATATAACATTATATTAGTTTTAGGTGTACAACATAGTGATTTGATATTTGTATATGTTTCACCATAATATGTCTAGTTAACATCCATTGCCATACATAGTTACAATTTTTTTCTTATGATGAGAATTTTTAAGATCTGTTCTCTTAGCAACTTGCAAATACACAACACACTGCTATTAACTGTAGTCACCATGTAGTACATTACATCCCCATGACTTACTTATTTTGTAATAGGAAGTTTGTATCTTTTGAGCCTTTTCACTCATTTTGCCCTTATCACCCCTCCCATCTCTGACAACCACCAATCTGTTCTCTGTATCTTTGAGCTTGGTTTTTTGTTTGTTTGTTCAGAGTCTACATATAAGTGAGACAACATGGTATTTGTCTTTATATATGTGGTTTCATTTCATTTAGCATAATACCCTCAAGGTCCATCCATGTTATTGTATATGACAAGATTTCATATTTTTATGACTGAATAATATTCCATTGTGTATAAATACAACAATTTTTTTTGCCCATTAACCCACTGATGGACACTTACATTGTTTCCATATCTTGGCTATTATAAATAATTCTCCAATATCACCCTCTTTTCAAAGCTGGTTCAGGTATTGCAAGAAAAGGAGAGGAAAACATATCTTTTATGAACCCTGATTCAAAATTTTTCACCACAATATAACAAATGAAGTTCAGCTGTACACAGAAGTGTGATAAAACATAGAAAAATGAGCTTTATCCAGGGATCAAGTGGTATTTTGACATTTCAAATGTAATTGAAATATTTCACTCCACTAGTAGAATAAAGAATAAAAACTGCATAATCCTTTCAATTGATACATAAAAATTATCTGACAAAAACCCACATCTATTTATGATTTTAAAAAATGAGTGAAGTAGGAATAGAAAAGAATAACCTATGTTTCCAAACGGCATCTACAAGATCTTGTAGCCAATATTAAGCCTAATGGTACAATAGTTAACACTTCCCCTGTAATATCAGGGGGAAATGCTATAATGTTTACATTCACGTTTTCTGTTCAGTGATTTACTAGAAATAACACAAGAAAAATAATTAAAATGAATAAAGAGTGACATGATTATTTATATAAAATATCCTAAATACTTACACAAATTTGCTACAATTAACGAGTAAATTTATCAAAGGTTTAGGATATTAAGTCAGCATACAAAAAAATCAACTGTATTCCTATATGTTAGCAATAAACATTAGAAATAAAATAGTTCTGTTTATAACAGTATCAAACCCCACAGCTAAACTCCCTACTTATCTAAAATTTAATATATGTTGTCAAGCAAAGGGGAAAAAAGGAGGTTGGGTCCAGGTGATGAGTCTGTGAGGTAAGCAAGTTCCAATGTATATTTCTACAGCAAGCACAAAAGTCCCAGAGTTCAAACTTCATTTAGATCCTGTATGCGAGTGAAGGATGCTGGCTAGTAAAACAGTTTGGCTGTGTTCAAGGTGAAGAGTGCAGATGGTTTGGTTGCTATCATGAGGAAGAACTCAAGTTCTTGATGTGGTTTCACTGCTGGTTCAAAAGTTCCATGAATGAGATGAGCTTAAGGCAAACTTTTTTTTTTTTTTTTTTTTTGCTTAAAGTATTACAACAAGTGATAGGTAGGTCTCTATTTTCCCCCTTGCCCTTCCCCCCTCTTCCTCTACCGCAACCCCCCCCAAGTCAAACTTCTAAATGGGATCCTACTTTCATTTTAGTTCCCTTGACATAAGTGACATCACTATGGCAATTTTCATTCACAAGTATATGATTTTTATACTAAAAATAATAAAACTTTGCTACAAGAAATTAAAGAATATACCAGTATATTGGAGAGATAAACATTAAATATAAATTTACCCTTTCTATAACACCTGTGTGAAATTGGAACTCTCATTCATTTTTCATGGAAGTGGGAGTGTAAAGTGGTACAACTTGGCTGTCTATATAAAGTTACACACACATACATATTCATAACATGTGAGCCAGCAATTCTACACCTAGGTGTTTGTTATGGGTTGGATTGTTTCTCTCCAGAAAAAGTTGCATAGAGATTCTGACTCCAAGTATCTCAGAATTTGACTTTATTAGGAAATTTAGATGTTGCAGATGAAATTAAGTCAAGATGAGGTCATACTGGAGGACAGTGGTTTCCTAAACCAGTGAGACTAAAGATGTTATGAGAAGATGACTTATGAAGACAAAGACACATTGAGAAATACCATATGATGATGGAAGGTATAAATTAGAGGTAAGGGAATGTAAGTAAAGTTATGCCAAATATTTTTAGCATTCTACCAGAAGGCCTGCATAGTTTCTGGTCAGAAATCAGCTGACAATCGTATGGGTATTCCCTTGTAGGTAACTGTTTTTCTCTTGCTGCTTTGAATATTCTCTCTTTGTCTTTAGCCCTTGGCATTTTAATTATGATGTGTCTTGGTATGGTCCTCTTCGGGTTTCTCTTATTTGGGATTCTCTGTGCTTCCTGGACTTGTAAGTCTGTTTCTTTCACCAGGTAGGGGAAGTTTTCTGTCATTATTTCTTCAAATAGGTTTTCAATATCTTGCTCTTTCTCTTCTTCTGGCACCCCCTTAATTCGGATGTTGGTACACTTGAAGTTGTCTTCTTATACTATCTTCTTATACTATCTTCATATTTTTTATTATTTTTGCTTTTCTGGTTGGGTTATTGTGCTTCCTCATATTTCAAATAATTGATTTGATTCTTGGGATCCTCTAGTCTATGGTTGAATCCCTGTATATTCTTTATTTTAGTTGGTGTATGCTTAATTTATGACTGGTTCTTTTCTATTTTTTTGGCATTCTAAGATCCTTGAAAGTCTAGCTAAATTCCTTGGAGGTTTCAAGAAGATTCTTAAGTAACCTTATAACTGTAGTTTTGAATTCTATATCCAGTAGTTTGCTTTCTTCCATTTCTTTCATTTATGACATGTTTCTTTGTCTCTACATTTTGACTACTTCCTTGTGTTTGTTTCCATGTATTGGGTAGAGTTGCTAAGTCCCCATAGTTGATAGAGTGGCCTTGTGTAGTAGGCGTCCTATAGGGCCACCATCATCTGAGGTGGACACTCTAGGTGCATCCCTTTGTGGGCTATGTTCACAGTCTTATTATAGTTGAGTCTTAATTGCTGTTGATGTCACTGGGAGGAATTGACTTCTAGACCAATTGGCTGTGGGGACCAGCTGTGACTAGAGTGGGAGAACTACTGTGTAGAAGACACCCTTATGGTGCAGGACTTGCTTCATTGGGGCTTTGGTGCTCACTGAGTCTGTCCCTTGAGTGTATCACTTATGGATGTGTAGAGTTATAATCTGGTATGGTCTGACACTTACCCCTTGGTACACTGGCTCTTGAGGCTCCATGGAAGTGCAAAATCAGCCACTGCCTGCAGCCAGCCAGCAGAAGCTATAGAGAGATCTTCAGATTCTTCCTCTTTATATCTGGTTTGGAAGTGCCCAGATGAGGCCCAGCTATGAAGTGCAAAGCAGGCTGGTGGTGGTACAGAGTTTGGGGCCTTTTATTGATAGGTTTGGGGCTTCCTGACCCAGCTGCAGCTTGTTTAACAGGTTTTAGCCTGAGCAAGGACAGGCCATTCCTATGCAAAAGCTGCTGCACACAGTTTGAGTGGGATTGTAAATTGGATGGGTGAGGGTCTCAGGGAATCACGAGGGCAAAGTAAACAGAAGTAGCTGCCAGTCAGCTCTGCACCACAGATGTCCCAGCATGGGTACAATGACCACTGGGAGTACCTCCACCTGGAAGAAAGCTGCCCATGAGTTCCTGCCCTGGTATCACACAATCCAGTTTCTTCTTGTATGTGTCTGTGTTCCACAGAGCCTTGCCTGGCACTGGAGCTCAGAGGAAGCGGGAGCTTTTAAATTCAGTTTGTGTGCAGGCCTTTTAAGAGGAGCAGCTGGGTCTCCAGCAGCCTCTGTGTCACTGAGTCCCAATCCACACTGGCTTTTACAGCCTGTAGTTTTTACTGCTCATAGGGAATTCTTTTCCCAGTTTTGGGACCCTGGGATGGGTGTCTGGTATGGGGCTGGCACTACTTGCTCCTCCAGGGAGTCTCTGCAGAGGATTAAAAAAGGGGCACATGTTGATGGTTCACCTGCCCACTCCTCACCTCTGAACCTTCTACCAGTCTCAGTGTGCTTTCTTCTTTACTTCTCTAGTTGTAGGACTCCCATTCAGACAGCTTTTCGGTGGTTTTGGATGATGGTTGTTATGTATTTTAGTTGTAATTTTGATGTACTTGTGGGAGGCATTTGCCTGTGCCACCATCTTGGTTCAACTCTTAAATAAGTTTTTACTGCAAGAATAGGGCTTCCTGAGCCAGAGCGAAGTAGAGAAGGGAGCGAAGCCCACCTCGGCTCCCATCTCTGCTGCCTCGGCTCCCATCTCTGCCACCTCAGCTCCTGTCTCTGCCGCCTCAGCTCCCATCTCTGCCACCTCAACTCCCATCTCTGCCACCTCAACTCCCATCTCTGCCACCTCAGCTCCTGTCTCTGCTGCCTCGGCCTCCCCCCACTTCTCCCTCCCTTCTTCACTGTCTCCACTGCCTTGGCTCCGTTCCCTTCTCCACTGCTTGACTCCCTTCTGCAGCACTTGGCTTCCTTCTATGCTGTCTTTAGTCTTCACTGTCCTGTGTATGCAAATTAACCGCCATCTTTGATGGGTTAATTTGCATACAGTCACTCTGACTGGCTGGTGGGTATGGCTTAGCTGGTGGACATGGCTTAGATGTCTCAGAGTGATGGTTAATTTGCATATTACTCTTTTATTAGAGTAGATTGATTTTAGAGACAGAGGAAGAGAAAGGGAGAGAGAGAAATAACATTGAGTGGGAAGCATCAACATTGATTTGTTGCCTCCTGCACTGCCCCTTCTGGGAATCCAGTCCCCAACTTGAGCATGTTCTCTGATCAGGAATCAATCAAACCCATAACCTCTTAGTACATGAGTTGACACTCAACCACTGAGCCATCTGTCTGGGCATGAATATTGGTTTTTCTCTTTTTTTTACACCTTGTTTAAAGTAACACCACATATATTTTTCTGAATATAAGGTATTAAAAACTAGTAATATTACCTGCCTTTTTATATAAAGGATTTCTAAAAAATAGGTTCCTAGAATGTATTATTTACTATAATTTATAAAGTGACTATCTAATTAAATATTATTTATAGAATTCCAAGAGGAACCTTTTGATATCCTTTATCTGAGAAAGTCAGATGATGTGAGCCTGGCTAGACCAGTTTCCTTCACAGTGCTGTATTGATTCTTATAGCTTGTAGGCTTTGTGTAGAAGGGCATTGAATATCACAATTACTTATAAAGAAATGTTTGTGATTGAGCATCATGATATATCCAAAATCTCATTGGAACTGAAGTGGAGGCAGCAAAGACGGGTCACAGATTCAAAAATGGATTGAAGGTCTAAACAAAAGAAAAACAATCTTTTTTTTTTTTTTTAAGAAATGCAATGTTAATGAGATTTGGTTTATATAAAATACATCAATTGCACACTGCTAAGAGACTTGTGGCATTTTATAACATCACTCTCTGACAGAATAATAAAAAATATCTCTATATGTACAGTAGGGTAGATTTAACAAGAAATTATAATAGTCTAAAGGCCTGGTGCATGAAATTTGTTCACTGGTGCAGTCCCTAAGCCTGGCTAGTGATCGAAGTGCAAGTGTCTGGTGTGGAAGGGCAGGTTTCAGCTGACCTCTGGGCCTTTGGCAACACTTGGGTCCCCAGACTCTTTGCATGCTCCCCTCTGCCTGAGTCATCAGGCCCCACCATCTGTGGGGTGATCAGTGGGGCGATCAGACCCCACTCACACCCGCCTTGTCCTCTCACCACTGCTCACCTGCTCCACCATCCCTCCACAGTCCTGGTCTTGTCTGGGCCCATTGGAGCCTGCAGTATCTCCGCTGCCACCCACTGCCAGTGTTGTGTTGCTGATGCCTGCCATGTTTCACACTGCCCCCCTGGTGGTCAGCACATGTCATAGCAAGCGGTCAAACTCCCAGTTGAACTTTTAGTTGAGGGGACAATTTCTATATTAGGCTTTTATTATATAAGATTATATAATAAAGATTATATAAGATTCTTTTTAGTGAAGAAAAGCACATGTTTCAGTTCTAAAGGTCTACACAGTTTAAATAATACATACAAAAATATACCTATTTACAATTTTATATAAATACTTAAGGAAAATATCCATCATGAAGTAAATAGTGGTAAATTTTACTAAATTAAAATATTACTTGCAATTTACTAAACATAACAAATATAATTGAATTAATAAACAAAGGTAACAAAATACATAAAAATATTTTTCTACAGAAATATAGAATTGCAATATCATTGTGAAATAAAGCTTCATTAATATGAACATATTGAGATAAAAATTAAAAAGAAGAAAACCAGTTACTAGAAGTAATTTTTATTCTATATCAAATGTCTTTTGGAAAGAGGACATGATACCAAATTTAACTTGATAAATTGAAATATAGGAAACAGACTCTCACTGATTGGATTTTAATCTGAGGAGAATGAAGTCTGAATATAGGCCAGATTCATAACACCCTGATAATGTATTTCAAATCAAATCAAAGTTATTTGGAGACTTTTCAATAAGTCTATTTATGAAATAATGAATTGATTATAGGATAAATAGAAAAATAATCTTTCTGAGATATGCCAGAAATATTCTGATAGACAGGGGTTTATTTTTTCCTTCCTAATCAAGATATACTGTAACATGTCTGTAATAGTTCAATGAGGGAGACATCAAATGTCAGACCTAATTACAAGATAAGTCTTCAGGAAAGCCAAATCATAAATTCTTAAGGAAAACATTATGTCATAATTAAATTTATATTAAAATTTACATTTTACCTTATAGATACAACACTGTTCAAGACAGTGTTATGTGTGCATGTTCCAATATTGTATGAACAACAACAAATATCTCTGAATTAGAATGGTATTATTTGCACCAATCTATATATATTAGAGACTCAGTGCACCAATTCGTGCACTGGAGGGATCTGGTCAGCCATCCCCAGTTGGGACTGATTGTGCTGGGCTGACTGGGGGGAGGGGACATGGGAGGTTGGCAGGCCGGCCCCCCACCCCTGATTAGGGTGAGGGAATAATCATGGGTGGGGCCATCCAGGGGGAGGGGCTGCAGGCAGTTGGCCAGCCAGCCCAGCCCTCTGGTTGAACTCCTGGTCACAGGGACAATTTGCATATTAGCCTTTTATCATATAGGATAAAGGGCTAATATACTAAGTGTCCAACCATCTGACCAGTTGCTATGATGCGCACTGACCATCAGGGGGCAGATGCTCAATGCAGGCTGCTGAGCTGCAGTGACTTGGCAGCAGTGGTTCTCAGGTGTTGCACCAGGAAACCAGAGAGGAGGGAGCCTGATTTCTCATGGGGCTATGCAATTCCACCTTTGGCTGTGGGTTATGTTGCTGCTGGGGCACTCTCGGCCCCAAATCTGGTTTACTGCACACTTGCATTTGCATTCCACCCCCTGTACAACAGCAACTTTGCAGAGTGCTTTCTCGCATACTGGAACCCCTTGGGGGATGTTGAAGAGCCGGTTTTGGCCTGATCCCCACAGGCCAGGCCAAGAGACCCCACCTGCCCTAGGGGCCTGGACCTTGGGAGGTTGGCTCCAGGGTGTATCCGGCCCGTCTAGCCTAGTCCTTCCCTGCCAGCCTCCTGCTAATTAATTTCCTTTCAATGTGCACAAATCTGTGCACTGGTTCACTATTCCAAAATAACCATTTAATTTATCTAATTTGAGGTTTACCATAGTTAAAAGACACAATTAGATAATGAGAGTCTACAGAGGCTTCTTTCAACAACTTTAGACCACATGCTAATTAATTATGGTCTATTAGAGTCAATAAAAGTAAAATTACCTGCATGGCATTGATTGGCAGTATTCTGTGTTGGAAGTGTGTTGAGAGTAGATAGTCTGTATTTTTTAATGATGTACAGTAGTGTGTGATAAGATGGACAATAACATTATTTGAGGGCCTGATATGTTCCAGGCATTTGTATACTTTTTCAGTGCATTCTTATAAAAACTGAGTTACAAACCCACAATTTACTAATGTGAAAAGTGAGGTGGATAGGATATTAAGTAATTCAATTTGTCTAAAAAAATATGTGGAAGTTTTGAATAGAAAAATAGGATGCAGAGAATCATGGTGGTCTATGTCAGTGGGTGGAATGTCCAGTCTTCTCCATCAGCCAGAATAGTCCTGGTTTCCACTTGTTAAGTGGGGGTGATTATTCATCATGCCTCTTTCATTCTCAATGTCTTCCAGTTTGGGTGACAAATTGTACAGTCACTGGAGGAATGTGGAACGGTGACAGGCTTTTTAGTGGGATAATGACATGATGTGGGCAAAGTTTTAGAAAGATTAGCCTGAAATAAATGTGTGGAGAGGAATGAAGATACAAAAGACCTGAAGCAGAGAAACCAATTAGGTGCCTATTTCAATCATCTCAGGAAATATACTGAAAATCTGAACTGGGACAATGACAATGGAAAGGAAAGGAAAATGTACAGTACAAGTCAAATGGAGTAATATTACAGATAGAAAATAAACAAGACTTGGAGGCTAAGTACTTATTATGAGGGAAAGTGAGGCATTAACAGTGGTTGCAGGTTTGGATCCTGAATGCGTGGGAATATGATGCCACTAATATGTGGAAGTCATCTCAACTGTGTTTTTGGTCTGACAGCATTTTTACTTATTTACTTTTTAAGAAAGCTGCTTGAATTATTATGGATTCTCTCAGTTAACATTTTCCTGTAAGTTATGCCACTTTAATATACCAATTTATATTTATCTGAAGAATTTCTAGCTCTGTCGGTCATTGTGAGGTATAAAGTTGATTTTAAAAACTATAATAACATGGAAAATCATATGCTATAATATTTTTACAATTGGTTTTTCTTCCTTCTTTGTTTATATTATAGCAAGCCTCTCTCCCCAGTACAAATGGTATTATTTAAAAAGTTGTTCTGGTATCTATCAAATGTTCCCACATAATTAACATTATATATAATGGGAAATAGAAGTCCTACTTTACAACAATCAAGTCCTCAAAAGAAATGTACTAAAATGTTTTACGTTTTGTTGAAAATTTAGGATAATCATAGTAACACACTAACAGGTTAATATTACTGAAATGTCAGGTTTATCAATAGGTAGTTCTGAAAATAAACATTATGTTCCTCAGAAAAAAAAAAGTGTATGAAAAGCTGACACCTGAAGATAATCTTACCTAATTAGAGGGTTATTATGAGGTCAGTGAAAACTTGGAGTTGCGAAGAATAGTGACGCCTTTTTAATGGCATCGTTCATTGATTAATATTTAAGTTGCTTCTGCCTCTTAGCTGTTGTGAGTAATGCTGCAATGAACATAGATATCAATAGCACTTTGAGATTATTTGAGGTATATAGCTGAAGGAGGAATTGCTAGGTAATATGGTGATTCTATATTTAATTTGCCGAGGGACCTTCGTTCTGCATTCCAGAGCAGATATACCATTTTACATTCCTACCAACAGTGCATAGTGGTTCCAACAAGGATTAAAATTTTTTCACAACTTTGGCAACACATATTCTGTTCTTGTCTTGCTTTTATTTTTAGTTTAGTTTTTTATTTTTTGATAGTGATTATCTTAATGGGTATGAGGTGAAATTATAGTTTTTATTTGCTTTTCTTTAATGGATTGTGATGTTGAGCTATTTCTGTATCTTAGTCAACAAAATATCTATTCAAGTCCTTTGCCCATTTTTCAATCACGTTTTGTTGTTGTCTTTGAGTTGAAAGGACTATTTATATTTTCTGCATATTAAACCCTTGTTAGACTTATGACTTTCAAGATTTCTCTCCATTCCAGTCTTTACACTCAGTTGATTTTTTTCTTTAATGTGCTGAAGCTTTTATCCATTGACCCCTTCCACCCTGCTCCCTACATGAACTTTTTATAACTATAGAAAAATATATCACATTACAACAATAGATATTTTTAACTAAGATTTCCTCCTACTATAAAATAAGTTCCCTAAAATTAGGACTATTTTTTCTCTTTTGTCACTGCTGTATCCCCAGTGCCTATTATAGCACCTGGTCAAAAGATACTCCAGAATATTTCTGTAACAATTAAATTAAAATGATACATCAGATAATAATATCAACATTTCATATCAAAATCTATTTCTAAAATTTACAACTTGCTTATATTAGCTTTACTTATATGGCAATATTAGTTAATTGAATTAATGTGTATAGTTAAGAATTTATAACTGTAAATGTAGTTTAGAAGCACATTCTAAGACTTGTAAGATAATCAATTTCATATTTGAAAATGGACTTGAAACATGGTTAAAGTTGAATTACGACCTAGTCATATATCTATTTCAAAATATTTTATGCAAATGTTAAATTTGGAGCAAATGCAATGAACATTTGTAGGAAAAAATATGAACTTCTGTAATAGATGAGGTTGAGAATGTTGAGAATCCACAGCTGTGTCTTAATTAGGATCGATTAGATGTTAAAATGATAATGAAACAAGGGAACTGGAACTATTAATTGAACACAAAGATAGATAATAAGGTAGGTTGTCTGTGAACTGAATCTGAAGAAGCAGCTCTATGAAGTCACCTAAGATTATTCTGGGATATGTATTACACAGCTAAGATAATCTTGTCACTTGCCTAGTGTATAAAATGGGCTGCCAGGAATAGGGCCTAATTTAAAGAAAAAATAAATAACCAAACAAAATATTGCATTGCATGTGCACTGAGGTGTTTCTTAAGTCTAAGGTATCTGATTAATGTTTTTTACATACATTTTCTTTACTTGTTTGTCTTGATATTTTATATTCAACTAGAGGCCCAATGCACAAAATTCGTGCATAGGACTCAGCCCTCGCAGCCCAGCTTTGTCTGGAAGGTCGTCCAGAAGGACATCTGGTGCAATTAACATATTATGCTTTTATTATTATGGATAGGAAACAAAGCAAATACAACATACTAAGCTTCCAGACTCATTTTAAACTGCCATTTCTCTGCCTCTATTGATATGATCCTATGATTTTTATTCTGTATTTATGTGATATATCATATTTATTGACAGATATTAAATTAACCATGTATTTCAGAAATAAAGCCCACTTGATCATAATACAGGATACTTTTATTTGGGTTGCAAGCATTTTGTTGAGGATATTTGCATGGATGTACATCAAGGATATTGACCTAGAAGTTTATTTCTTTATCTGGCTTTGGAAGCAGAATAATGCTGGCCTTGTAAAATGACCTTGGGAGTCTTTCTTCGTTTTTAAATTTTTGTTATTGTTTGAGAAGGATAAGTGTAGTCCTTCTTTGAATGTTCGGTAAAATTCAGCTGTAAAACCACCTGGTTCAGGACTTTTGTATGTTGGGAGTTTTTAAATTATTGCTTTGATTTTGTTGGTTCTAAATGGTCTGCTGAGATTTTCTGATTCTTCAGGATTCAGACTTGGAAGATTGTTTCTAGGAATTTATCCATTTCTTCCAGATTGTCCAATTTGTTGGGACATCATTGTTTGTAGTATTTTCTTATACTTTTGTGTTTCTGTTCTTCTATTTAATTTCTGATTTTACTTATTTGTTTTCTCTGTCTTGTTTTCTTTACGAATCTGGTTAAAGATTTATCAATCTTGTTTATCTTTTCAAAGAACCATCTCTTGGCTTCACTGATCTTTTGTATTATTATTTTTTTAGACTTCTTTTTGTTTATTTTGCTCTGATATCTATTGTTTCCTTCCTTCTACCCACTTCAGGCTTTTCTTTTGTTTGTTTGTTTGAGATTGTTTATTTGAGATTTTTCTTGTTTAAAGAGGTCATTGGTATTGCTATTAACTTCCCTCTTAGGACTGTTTTTTCTCTGTCTCATAGATGTTGTATTGTTTTGTTTTCATTTTCTCTTGTCTCAAGGTATATTTTGATTTTTTTAAATCTCAACGTTAACCATTCATCTTTTAGTAACATGTTATTTAGTCTCTATGTGTTTGTATATTTTTCTGTTTTTTTTTTCTTGTAATTGATTTCTTGTTTCATACCATTATGGTCAGAGAAGATTCTTGATATAATTTTGATTTTCTTAAATTTATTTAGATTTTTTTCTAACATATGGTATAGTCTAGAAAATATGTGCACTTGAAAAAATATATATATTCTGCTGTTTTGAGTTCAAATGCTCTGAAAGTATCAACTAAATCCATGTGGTGTCATTTAAGAGTGCTGTTTCCTTATTGATTTTCTGTTTGGACAACTCTATCCATTGATGTCAATGGGATGTTAAAATCTTCTACTGTGGCTGTATTACTGTCATTCTCTCCATTTTTATCTATCAAAATTTGCCTTATAAATTTAGGTGCTCTTATCTTGGGTGCATAAATGTGTTACAAAGGTTATATCCTTCTTTTGGATTGTTTTCTTTTTAAAAAAATGTATTTTATTGATTTTTTTACAGAGAGGAAGGGAGAGGGATACAGAGTTAGAAACATTAATCAGCTGCCTCCTGCACACCTCCCACAGGGGATGTGCTCACAACCAAGGTAAATGCCCTTGACCGGAATTGAACCTGGGACCTTGAGTCCGTAGGCCAACGCTTCTATCCACTGAGCCAAACCGGTCAGGACTGGATTGATTTCTTTATCATTATGTAATGTTCTTTGTCTATTATAGCCTTTGTTTTAAAGCCTATTTTGTCTGATATAAGTATTGCTACCGAACTTTTTTTCTGGACTTACAAAATTCCATATATTCAATATAACTTTTATTAAGTATTGATTCTATACTGTGGGCTAGGTATGGGCTAAGATTAGAGATTCTATAATGAAATTTTTTGTAGAGCTTATAGTGTTGCAGACAGGATACATGCTTATATATGTAGTTACACATAATATAATAAAAGCAGTAATTCTAAGAAATTAAAGATGCATTGACCATAATGTTGAGGTACATAATTAAGACTACAAATAGTGGAATCAGGAAATCTTCCTGAAGCAAGTGACATTTAAGTTGTCCTATAAAGAACTAAAAAATTACAATGAAATTTTGAGCTCTAACTATGATAGAGGGAAGTGTATTCAATAAGAGAAGGAATAAAAGGTAGTTTTCAGTGTGATAGATGGATTAAATTTGGGACATGTTTTGCTATAGATGCCTGTTAATTATTTTATTGCAATTGTATTATAATGGCTTAGGTTGGTCTTATTTGAGATATTATATATTTTCTAGGGGCCCGATACACAAAATTCGTGCATAGTGGGTGGGGTCCTCAGCCCAGCCTACCCCCTCTTACATACTGGGAGCCCTCAGAGGATGTCCTACTGACAGCTTAGGCCTGCTCCCTGCTCCCCTTGGGGAGCGGGCCTAAGCCGCAGTCTGACTTCCTTTTCTGGGAGGCAACCACGCTGATCAGGGAAGGTGCCAGCCCTATCACCATACTGCTGCAGCCATTGCCAGTCACTACAGCCACCAAAGTTTTTTCATCAAAACGGACTCCAGTCCCTTCACCATGAAAAAATGACAACTTTCTTTAGGTATTTTCAAGATGCATCTTACATAGGATATGACATTTTTTTATTATTTATTTTTATTGTCACCTGAGGATATGTTTTCATTGATTTTTAGAGAATGTGGAAGAGAAAGGGAAAGACAGAAAGAAACATCAAAGTGAAAGGAACACTTTGATTGGTTGCCTCCTACATATGCCCTGACCTGGGCCCCGGCCAGGAAGGAGCCTGCAACATGCCTGTGGTCAGAATTGAACCCAGACCCTGCAGTCAGCAGGCTGAGGCATTATCCACTGAGCCAGACCAGCTAGGGCAGGATATGACATTTCTTAGCCCTCTAGCAGTGGACCTTCATTTTTTTTCTCCAGAAGTGTGGTAGAAAAACCCTAGATCACCTTTTTGGATTCTTATTACACAAGTTACTAAGAATATTACCAGTGGCATACAGGGAGCTTAGCCAATGAGCAGTCAGAAAAGGTATTTCCTCTGTAGTTCACTCTGATCTCTGGCAACCCCCCCCCCCCCCCGCCATCCAGTCCTAATGCCTTGCCCAAAGAGATCGACTCCATCACCCTCCGATCACCACATCAGCCGAGGTGTCAGGCCTGGGCAGGGGACCCCCATCTCCCTCTGATTGCCGGCTCCAACCCCCTCCCAGGCCTGTCGCCTCTAGCCAAGGCTTTAGGCTTGGGCAGGTGCCCCCTGACAGCTCTGATGGCTGGCTCCACCCCTGCCCAGGAGGCCCCTGGCTCAAGCCCTTCCTATGCTGCTCAGGGCCCACATGGGGCCTACCTCGAAGTGACCTGAGTGCCGATGATGTTCCCAGGACCCAGGCCGCTGGGCGTCTATGTATGCAAATTAACCGCCATCTTTGTTGGGTTAATTTTCATACTCATCCTATTGGCTGGTAGCAGAGTGATAACATTTTGCATGTTTCTCTTTTATTAGTGTAGACTAGAGGCCTGGTGCACAAAATTCATGCATGGAGTAGGGGTGGAGTGGGTGGTGGTGTCCCTCAGACCAATCTTCAGCCTTTTCAATATGGGACCCCTTGAGGGATGTCCGACTGCCCGTTTAAGCCCAATCGTATCAATGGGATTGGGCCTAAATGGGCAGTCAGACATCCCTTTCACAATCTAGGACTGTTGGCTTTCAACCTCTTGCCTGCCGATTGCCACTTAACCACTCCCCTGCCAGCCTGATCAATGCCTAACTGCTCCTGTGCTGGCATGATTGCCCCTAATTGCCCTCCCCCTGCCAGGATGGTCCCCCCAAACTGACCTCCCCTGCAGGCCTGGGTCCCCCCCAACTGTCTTCCCCTGCAGGCCTGGTCCCCCCCAACTGCCCTCCCCTGCAGGCCTAGGTCCACCACAACTACCCTCCCCTGCAGGCCTGGGTGCCCCCAACTGTCCTCCCCTCCAAGCCTGGGTCCCCCCCGCAACTGTCCTCCCCTGCAAGCCTGGGTCCCCCCCAACTACCCT
>PVJC01008151.1:0-22499 GCA_004026665.1 Murina feae | reverse complement strand
TTACTCTTTTATTAGATAGGATTTTTGTGTATCTAATTCCCAACATATCTGTTTCAGACCTGATTTCTATTACTGAAGGAATAATTGAAGGAATACTTGGAAAGAACCACCTAGAAAGAGGGTTGGTTCTTATTTTGAGTAAATGTGAGTAGGTGAAAATGAAATCTTTAACTGAAGGATAGTTAACCATTACAGAAAGTCTAGAAAAGAAGCTCATTAGCTCTAGCGTAATGCATCTGGCCAGAGTGGTAGAAAAGCTAACTTGGTTCAGGTCAATGCAGGGGAATCTTATTTTACTGGTCTAATCTAAGCTTATTTTAGAGTAAGTTTTAAGAGAATGAGATTCATTTCACTTAATTCCAGGTACAGATGAAATTTAGGGAATATATAACTCTCTCTATGAGGAGATCAGTTACATATTTCATTTAGGAACCTAGAGAAATTAGCTTATACGTAACTAAGGTACATATATAACTATTTAAAAATCAACTCAGTTGCTGATATTTATCAATGAGTTTAATCTGTGTATACTGTGGTGTCATACTAACAAACCTCAAATCTCAAAGGCCTAAAACAAATGTCAAATCTCAGTGACTTAAAACAACCAATGTTTATTTCTTCCTAATGCTCTATACCCATCATAAGTCAGAGTCATTTATACTTATAATTCTTTGTACAAAAGTGGGCACATGTCTACACTCATCCACTTTAGACCACAAAGTGTGTGTGATTCAAACACATGTAAAGGAGGAAAATTGGAATTATGAAAAGAATAGCATTAATGAATATAGAAGTATATTGTGAAATCTTAATATATTACATAGAATTGTTCTCAAGTTTCTAAATGGGCATTGTTTGCTTTTATTTATTTTAAAAATATTTGTATTGATTTCAGCGAGGAAGAAAGAGGGAGAGAAATACAGAAACATCAGTGATCAGAGAATCATTGATCTGCTGCCTCCTGAATGCCCCTACTGGGTATCAAGCCTGCAACCCAGGTATGTGCCCTGACCAGAATGAAACCCAGGATCCTTCAGTCCACAGGCCAACGCTCTATCCACTGAGCAAACCAGCTAGGACTTACTAGTAAATTTTAAATAATTTCTGTATAGTCTTAATAAATATAGAAATGGACACTAATGGAGTGAAACTGCAAGAAAAGTATATCTGTTTGGCTCTTAGCATATTTTTCCCCAGACCCTGCTAGTACCATTCTTCAGAGCAAACTAGGACAGCTGTTTTGGCCCATATGCTATGGAAAGATATTACATACAAGGAAGGCTAAAAAGAATAAGGAAACATAAGTAATAATTGCTCACTTCACCAAACTTGTCCTTACTTCTCTTTCAGGATTATCATTTTCTACATGTGATATTTCCCTACTAAGTTTTACCTGTGATCTTTCATATATACTTCTAATATTTATTTTATGTTAATTATACATATTATAAATTTAGTTATATAGTTATTAATTTATATATTATATTACATATTACACAAACATACACAGATGCTGGACTTTAAAATCCAGATTTTTTTCTCCATCCTTTTTCATTGTTGTGCCAAATGTTTAACAACTACCTATGATATTTTTGCAAAATTACCTCTATATCTTGCCACATATATAAATTATTTCCACTTCTAACAGTATATAATCTCAATATCATCTTTCTTAACGTTATAGCCATATTCTCAATATCCTTATACATTCTACTCAAAGTTTACCATGTAAAATGTTACTGTGTACTTCTTTTGAATGTAAAAAGACAATTATTTTGATATTCCTGAAAAATTTAGAAGTTTAAATTAAAATCTGAAAGCAGCTAATCCAAAGAGTGATATACAGATTCTAAGAGACAATGTAAATGTTGAGATTGTTGAAATGTTACAGAAGTTTTGTAAGACCGAGTTCCATACCATATTTCTTTTTATGTATTAGATTAATACTTTAAAGTCAACAATACACATGAAAATTTTCCATCGCAGATTTCTTTATTTTCATGTATTCAAATCATTGTTTTCAAACACAGAATTCTAGGATTTACACTGCTGTGCTATAATTTTCATATGCAGTATTAACATTGGCCAATAGATGTCCTAAGAGATCTCTTAAACACAAAAACTCTAAATAGTAACATTATCTGTTGAAGCATCAGTAAATTCTTATGCTTTCTTTTCATAGTTCAATTACACTTGTGAAAAGGCACGTCTTTAGATTCCAAAGGCTCTTAAGATTATCAAATAACAAATTACCTCCCCAAACAGTGATTATTAAAATAATAGAAGAAAGATGAGAAAAAAAAATCCAGAATTGATTTAATAAATTACAGTGAAAGCAGTGATACATCTAAACCACTTAAATTGATTATTTCTAATTTTAGTAAATTCAGCCAAAACTATAGTGTGTAAATATGATTCTAATGATAATCACAGAAAAAGAGAAGATTGACTTATGTAGAGTTTGTTGAATAAGCTGATGCATTTAGATTTTTCTGATTTTACTACAGTTCCTATCATCTTTTATAACATAGCTATTAGCAAAGAGTGCACTGAGCTCTACTAATGGAAACTATTTTAGTATAGTTGACTACTTCTAGATTTTTTAACATTAAGGTTTATTCATAGAAAAAATTACTCAAATATATTTTTTATATAAATCTGGGAAAATAGAACTACATTGTTTTTTCCTTTGCTT
Organism: Murina feae; assembly: GCA_004026665.1. Classification (NCBI taxonomy): domain Eukaryota; kingdom Metazoa; phylum Chordata; class Mammalia; order Chiroptera; family Vespertilionidae; genus Murina; species Murina feae. The sequence goes on along the minus strand of PVJC01008151.1, from coordinate 19,804 downwards.
TTAGTTTCCTCTAGGTGTTATTTTTTCTTTTCTATTAAGGACCAAATGATTTTCTTGCAGGCTCATGTCTATATCTGTCATCTTCCTAATGAAGCAATCTCAAACTGTATAGGAAAATACTTTTTAATTTATTCAATTATACTTTCCGCAAAAATATCTTCTTAATTCTTCATTTCATTTGATCCTTCCTTTTATAGGAAAACACATTTTGACACAGTTCATAAGAGCTGAGAATTTTGTGCATGGACATATGATGGATGACAGCTTTATTAAAAGCTTATTCACATTGTTTCCTGACTAAGAAAGATATAGAAAATATTCTTTACCAAGCCAACCAAAAAGCCAAAATATAGCTCCAGGGAAAATTCATAGTTTTATAAATTGGAAGAAGTATGTTTAAAAAAGAGCTATTAAAAGAGGAAGATAAAAATATGGACAATTTTTTAAAGTATATTTTTATTGATTTTAGATAGGAAGGTAGAGGGAGAGAGAGATGGAAACATCAATAATGAGAGAGAATCATTGATTGGCTGTCTCTTGTAGGCTGCACACTGGGAATTGAGACTACAACTCAGGCATATTCCGCACGCGGCCGCCTGCTGCCGTTGCCCTCCATGTTCTGTGTACGACCCCTCGTGTCAGCGCACGTCATAGCGACTGGTTTTCAGCTGTTGAGTTGTTCCACAATTAGGTCTATTTGCATAGTAGATTTTTATATAGAGATTTTTCTTATTCTAGAAGGTAGGCTTATAGTGCTGTGAATTTCCTTTTCATGACTTCTTTTGCTATATCCTAGTGATTTGGGGTAGGTTGTGTGTTCATTTCTAATTATTTCCAGAAGGTGTTTTGCTTTCTTTGACTCTGAACGGAACTGTGACCTCCTGGTTCATAGGTCAGTGCTCCACTACTGAACCATGCCAGCTGGGCGAGGCGCATGGAATGTTGAAAACTAGATTAGATAACATAAAACTAAGTCTGGTAAATCTGTCTGTTAATGTTAACTTCCCTTAATAGTCTAGGTTAAGATCTAGTTTTATTTTTCACTTCAATTTAGAATATAAAACTTAAAAAGTTAAGGATCCATGTTTATCATAAGAAAAATTAGTAGCCCTTCCACACTCTATACTACCTTTTTTTGTACTACTTTTAATTGTAATCCACAGTAGTCCTGTGGATAGCCATCAGGGTTTAATTCTTAATCCAAATTCAGAATTTCAATTTGATTCCAAATTATTGATGATAATTATTGACAAAATGAACCCCAGATTATTGATGATATGAGCAAACCTGTTTCTTAAAACCCAACCTAGATTGTTCTATTTGCTGCTATAGATTTTAGCTTTCCTATTAAGTAGCATTTCCTGAAATATGTTCTATCATTTCTGTATTTAATGTTATCTCCATACAGATACACGTAAACCAATTTCTTGAACCCATACCTTTTATCATGTGATACACTTGTCCAGGTTCTTGTGGAATTTGAAAAGCCTATTTGCACAGTGGGAAATAAATAGTTCAATAGATCAATGTATCCATTGATCTGAGAATTTGATGGAGAGGAGAGAGTTATAGCCAAGATTTAGCATGTTATTTTTGAAGAAGACTGTAGGTCTCTTATGAAACGTACTATTTTGATGGTGTATTCATGAGTACAAATTATAACAAAATAATTTCCCATAGTGTAGTGATTCTCAGCCTTCTGGCTCTTTAAATACAGTCCCTCATGTTGTGACCCAACCATAAAATTATCTTCGTTGCTTCTTCATAACTGTAATGTTGCTACTGTTATGAATTGTAATGTAAATATCTCATATGCAAGATGGTCTTAGGCAACCCCTGTGAAAGGGTCGTTCGACCCCCAAAGGGGTTGCGACCCACAGGTTGAGAACCATTGCCTTAGTGTACCTCCCTGTGTAATAAATACTAGTAAGAAAAGTAGACTTTCATGTTACTGGTGAAAAATGTAACCATTTCTTATTCAAAACTAACACATTATCAACACTATGATAGATGGTGGAGACAAAAAATAAACATAATCTCATTGTTCAACATATATTAAGATATTTTAAAATTTAATAGTCTTATAAAAACTGTGTAGTTTATTGCAAATAACAGGCAAAACACCTTTGTGTGTATGTGTGTGTGTGTGTAAGAGAGAGAGAGAAACTCAATAATATTCTTCAGTCTGTAGCTTTATATATTAGTATTAGGTTTTGACTTATATCAAACCTATGTCCATATTTTAATGAAAACATATTTGAAAGTCCTCTTTAGTGAATGCTTCTCTTCTGATCTCATTACCACTCCCATCCATACAAAGTGCATTTAAGATCACAATTCTCGGTTAGTTAATGAATTTAGACTTAATAGTAAATGCAGTGCATCAGAATTCCACTCAGTAATATAATACTGCATATAAATATTCCATAACATGGCAGACATATCATTAATAAATGTTTTATTAATAGGATATTAAAATAAAAGATCGGTAAGGAGAAAGGCCCTGAGGAAGCAAGAGTTAGAAAGGAAGAAGAAAAGAAATGATGGAAGTAAGAAAGTAAAACAAAAGAGGAAGTAAAAGAGAGCAAAATGTATATTCAAGTATCAAATATTCTAAACATTTTGTAAAACTTTGCATATTTAGCATTTGGAATTGCCATTAAAAACCTAAAAAAGCAAGAATGTAAATGATTTTCAGAATATTTTTTTCATGAGAACTAGTTGTTAAATGAAGCATTCACTCTTTAAAAACACTATGTTCAGTATATATCATGAGAAAGCAAATCATATAGAAGAAGCTCATATTCCAGGAGTTGAGATCTCTAACAGACATACTTTGTGCTTATATTGTAATTGTTTTTGCTCTTTTTAATTAAGGAAGGGTTAATCATTTATGGCTATGACTTTTCCCCTGTTCTGCTTTATTTTAATCTTTCAAAATTAAGAGTGAAAATTTCCTTAAAAATGTAGTATATATTTATTTTTAAAAATAATCATGTTCTGCATTTGCAGCAAATCTTCTTATAATTGACTTAAAAATAATGAAGTATACCCTATTATTATCTTTGGAGTAATTCTAATTACTCATGTACTGCAAATACATTATAATAATTAGTTGAAAGGAGCTTGTAAAATCTGATGCCACTACAGGAGTCCAAATATAGAGAACTGGAAGGAAATATGATGAAAAGCTAAATCTTTCATGCAAGTATAAGTATACATAGTCAAGACAATAGCACAATGATCTTCATAATTTCTGTCTATTACATTTTAAGATGTTCATGTAAATAACCTAAATTCCTAAATTAAAATCCTTAAGTAGATGTTGGTTATTCCCTTTGAACATATTTTCCTTGAGTATAATTGCCTAATATTTTTGTCATCTTTCCAGTGGCAATTTACAACTAAATCCATTTAATCACTTTCTGCGTGCCTTACATTTTATTGTTACTTTACAATTACTTTAAATAACCTGAATAGTAATTAAATGTATGAGATGATTATAATATTGCTTATATAAAAACAAGTAAATACTGGAACAGACTCATTCCGTTATCTCTTAATTTCATCCTGGGTAGATAAAGTTTATTTTTTTGACCTCATTATCGTCTTTCTTGGTATTAGTCACTGGTCCCTTTTCCACACTTCCCAAACTACTTGTCCTCAGGTACCGTTTTCACAGTCTTATAACAGACACCAACTTATTGCACTTTAGGGGAATTTTCTTAAAATCTTGAATTTTTATATACAAGTTTCTGAAGTTTTCCAATTCTAATATATGGTAACAGAATGATACAAAAGTAAGGGACTTTAGAGATAATTTAGTATAGTCTCTAAGAGCCAATTAGGACAGAATAAAGCCTGAATCCCCTAGGAAGGTGCCATTGTCCCCAATACCTTTCTGAATATGTGCATCTTCATGAATGTATCACAAATAGTTCTATTGCTTTTCTTTTTTTTAATTTAAAATTTTTATTTGTTAAAATATTACATAAGTCTCCTCCCCCTTCTTCCCAGCACATGCCCTCATCCCCCACCCCCACTGTCTGTGTCCATTGGTTATGCTCGTATGGATGCATACAAGTCCTTTGGTTGATCCCTTACACCCTCACCTCCCACCTTCCCTCATAGTTTGGACAGTCTGTTCGATGCTTCTGTGACTCTGGTTCTATTTTTGTTCATCAGTTTATGTTGTTCATTATATTCCATAAATGAGTGAGATCATGTGATATTTATCTTTCTGTGACTGGCTTATTTCACTTAGCATAATGCTCTCCAGTTCCATCCACGCTGTTGCAAATGGTAAGAGTGCTTTCTTTTATACAGCAGCGTGGTATTCCATTGTGTAGAAAACCACAGTTTTCTAATCCACTCATCTGCTGATGGGCACTTAGGCTGTTTCCAAATCTTAGCTATTGTAAATTGTGCTACTATGAACATAGGGGTGCATATACTATCCTTTCTGATAGGTGTGTCTGTTTTCTTGGGATATATTCCTAGAAATTGAGGAAATTCCATACTATTCTCCACAGTGTCTGCACCAGTCTGCATTCCCACCAGCAGTGCAGGAGTGTTTCTTTTTCTCTGTATCCTCTCCAGCACTTGTTTGTAGATTTGTTGATGATAGCGATTCTGACAGGTGTGAGATGTTGTTTTGATTTGCATCTCTCAGATGATTAGTGACTTTGAGCATATGGCTCTTGGCCTTCTGTATGTCTCTTTCCAAAAGTGTCTGTTTAGGTCCTTTGCCCCTTTTTGATTGGATTGTTTGTCTTCCTTTTGTTAAGTTGTATTAGTTCCCTATTTTCTTTGTCTTTTTTTCTTTCATTTTCTCTTTTAGAGATGAGAAAATTTATCTTTTTAAATTTCCATATTTGGAGCATAGTTTTGTTTTCCAGTTTCATCCCCTTAGGCTTTTGAATAATATTATGCCTGCTTTAATTGAATCCATAGCCCCAAACAACATGATCACTGAAGTGAACTGCGTAATGGTGTCTTTTAAATAACATATGACACAGACTTTTGTGGAATTTTATAAGAATTTTTGTAACACGCTCTATATATTTCCACCATGAACTTTTAAGTCTTTGCTGACATTTTGACATGTTGTCATTAAGCAGAACAAAAAATGCCATGTTGCATTTCCAAAAGAAGCATAAGATATGTGCTTTTATCAGCCTAAGTACAGGTTATACAGCTGGCTCTGTTGTTATTGTAACTTAGAAGGCCCCTCTGCCTCTAAAAGTCAGCTTTCATGCCCTACCCTGCTTTCTGAAATCAGTATTAGAATCATCTGGAGAATTGAGGAGTTTTTAGAAGTGTGTGTGTGTGTGTGTGTGTGTGTGCACATCTATGTAATAAGCAGAGCAGAAAGGCATGGCACTTATCATTTACATAAAATCAATAATTGTCAGAGAAAATCAAACATTGCAAATTACCTGGATAACCTAGGCCATATTACATCCAGGAGTGTTGTACCCAGAAAACTTAATATTTGGAAAAGAAATGGATAAATTTTAGAAGAAAGCTAAAAAGAAAGATTTATGTAGAAAATGGATGTAATGCAGAGAAAAGAAAATTCCCTCAAAAGCAAAAATACTTTCCCCCTTCAATTTTGCTCCTGTTTAAGTGAATCTTAAGGAAAAAATTGGATACATATGTCCACAAAGCAGATATGCTTCCTCAATTTCTTAAACACTGCAGAACATCAAATTTATTAATTATTTTTCCTCACAGGAAAAATAAACAAGTGTATTCATTTCAACAGTCCCTGAAAACCTCATGAGTATATCCAGTGCAAAATTATATTACTCTCCAGGAATACAGCACCTCTCAGTATGTATGCATTTTGATGGAAAACAATGTATTGAATGATATAAAAATTCTTGAATAAACTTTTTAATGAAATATGTTTAACCAACTTGGTAAAATTTAGGCTTAACTTTGTCTCCCCTTCTTTTCTCCCCTCTTTTTTTTATACAAGTAAGTCCTGATGGCTGTAGGTGGGACACGGGGATATGTGAATCATAAGCCTTTTGGATGGTTAGCCAGTTCAGTTCGCTGTTTGTTTACAAGTTCAAACAGTCAGGAGTCTGCTGGCGTGGCATCTCCTCTTTCTTTGCTGTCAAGGCCCTGTAAGCCTCACTGGGACAAGAAACCTCACATATACTGAGAGGCTTGCTAAAGGCTATGACATGCTTCCGGCATACCCCATCTTTCATAGAACAATTTGATATATTAGACATAATAAATATTGCATCGCCGTCAGGATTTTGGCAGTGGAAGGGGAAGCTGAGAACTTTCACTGTTTTCATTATTAAATGATTTTTATTTTAACCCTGAAATCCCCAAGTCCATTTAGCTCAAAGATACAGTTAAACCATGAGAATAAAGAGGGAGGGTGCTGACATTTCACAGGAAAATACATGAAGCCTGATCTACACGACGCAGCCCTCATAGCAAACACTAAGAAAAGACTGTTTACGAGTGACGATAAGTGCCGCCAGCTTTCTCATTTTCTCCCAGTGCTCAAAGCATGTTTTTCTCCAGAACAAGTTTCTGCTGCAGCGACTCCCTCTAGCAGTTCCGTGAACCGAGGAAAAGGAAACGGAACGCCAAACACATCCTTCCCAGTCAACAAATGGAGGGAAAAGCAGGAAAGTTTGACCACGAAGCTCAAAAGGACCAAGGGACTGTTTTGGAGTGGCTGAACAGATTCATCCTGATCCCCAGTGCCTTCCCACCCCCGCCCAGCCTCTCCTCTCCGGGCTGCACCGCTGCCTCCGCCTCGCGTCCTCCCACGGGAGCTGCTGTGCCAGCGGAGGGCTTGGATGCTGGGACCCGCAGTCCCAGGGACAGCAGAGGCCGTCGCGACACAGAAAGCATCCAGTTTCTTCAGGACTGGCTGTGCATGGAGCGTGAAGTCAGTGACGCCCACGCTCATCAGGAGTCCGGAATTTCGCGCCCGGAATGCCTCAGCTGACCCCAGCAGGAGCCCAGTCAAAGGGGTGGCCCCGCACCTCTCCTGTGAGTTGATATGCAAAATAGTTACGTCAGCTGTGGGGGCGGGGCACGCCCGGCTGAGTGGCAGCAGCTCTTGCTTAGGGAGGAGGTGCTAGGATCAGCCTGGTTCAGTGACTGAGACAAACCTGGAGGTGAGAAGAACTGGTGCTGTCCGCGGTGCGGTGGGTGCTGAACCTGGGACGCGAGCAGACCAGTTGCTCAGGCGTCTCGAGGCAACGCCCTCTTGCACCCTATGTGCCCTGCGGGACCGCTTCGCCAGCAGGACTATATCAACTTGACAAAGGAGTGTGGTAGCGGACGTGGGAGAGAGTCCTCTCTGCCACCTGGGCGCTCATTCAGGCGTGACTTTGGAGATTTCTATAGTTTTAGACCAAACTATTTTCATCTTTTCCCAGCTAAGAGGATCTTTTTAGGTTTTTAAAATTATTATTTTTATTGTGATTTCTATATCCACACCTTTTAGGGATCTTTCTGGGAGACTTTTTTTGACTGTTAAAATAAGGTAAGAAAAATATTGTTATAAATTATTATAAAGGGGGGGATTCGGACTGCCATACAAAATTTAAAAGCAAGTTATGATTATTTTTTATAATTTGAAACGGTACTTTTGGCAATGATTGCAATAATTATTTAAATGATGTTTATCGTTATTATTACAAGACCATCTCCTGGTAATTATGCACTGGATTCTAGAGGGGAAATTGAGAGCTTTGCTTTTTGTGTGAAGTTAATGTCCTCATGTTACATCCTGCTTTATAAATGTAAACATTTGTAGAGCAACACTCCCAGCATGGCTCAAGGAGCAGGAACAATTCAATGCAAGCCCCCAAATATGTTAATAAATTACAGTAAGTAAATCAACCAACAAGTTGTTTAAAACAAATGTATTCTTAAAGACATATGTGAGTGGACTCATTTCTGACTTATTAATATTACCTCTGGTATCTAAAGCACAGACTACAAAGTGCAGAGCTCTCTTAACATGTTTGGAAGGGAGGTGCTAGGAATAGGAGCATTTTTACCATGTTGGGTTTATTTAGATGTATTGTTATGCAGCAGATCCAAATAAAACTTGTGAAACTCAGTCTTTGAAAATTCTATACCCCAAGGTCATGTGCATTTCCAAGTTGGGGGCTGTTTGTTCTGCTGTTGACTAGTAAATGTCATCCCCTCCCACCCCCTCAGGTTAGAGTTGGATGTAAATGGGAAGCTCTGATTTAATAATACAGTTTAAGCTTGTATTATGGTCGCTACTGCTGTTGGTAATTGAATGGAACTCAGAAGTGTGGGTTGAGAAAATGTCTCGCTATTTCAGCAATGTTTAACCTCTTGCATGCTTAACAGAGAGCTTTTCTCTACTTAGAAGATTTTCTTCTGAAGCTGTTTTCCTTTTGTCAATTGGCAGCATGTTTTGAGTGTGTTTGGAGAAAGAATTCAGTACAGAAAACCACCAAATAGTACTTCTCACAGTGAATGATTATTAAATGATAGAAGTTAGCTGGTGCTATGTGTTTTTCATTACTGTTCAGACTTTGAAACACATGATGGCTTGTTTGATAGATAGAATTATGATCTTTCATTTATGACATTTAGTGACATCAGATTGAGTGTAAATGATGGCTGGGAAATGATTGGGGTAGGCGTTCCTTTGCCTTTCATGGGGAGAGAGTTCACGTTGCAACCAGTGTGCTATATTTATAGGAATGGGTCAAATAAAAGCTGTTGCAGAGTTAGTAATTATTGCTTAACTGACTAAGGCAGTTTCAGCCATTAAAGACTACACTGAGTTTAAGTATTTTTATATTTTTAATTATAAAAATTTCTACTCTAGTTGCATTATACTTACACGGATGAACTTTAGCTTTAGAGTTTATAATTTAATTTAATTCCTCTGGGTAGAGATTTTTTATTTTATTTACAGCACAGTCCTACACAAGAGTGATTTTTATAAGGAATGGATATTATTGCAAACACTAGAGGTCAAATGTAAATCCCTTTAAGATTTTTTCCTGTTTTGCCCTAAGCAGATGCTCTTTGTAGGATTTATGTCAGTCATGTGATCTTACATTAAATATTGCTACAAATTTTTTAAAACAAGGCAGGTAGAGGAGTAGAACCGGGCATGTGACACACTGAGCCGGGAAGCTGATGCCAAACAGACTGCTGTAAATTTATGGAGCATCATTCATTCTTCCGCAGATTTTCATTTCGTCTTTAAACTAAGTTTCTCGGTATAAATATTCAGACTTTGGAATTTCAAACGAGTCGTGGTTTCTTTTAGTTTTATTTTCTTATATTGAAACATCAACATATATTTTACTTTATAACTTACTTGAAAGGCATATATATATATATATATATATATATATATATATATATATACACACACACACACACACACACACACACACCCCATATTCACCCAACTGTATATCTCATTGACTTCTTTTTGCATAAAGTTTTCCAAGATGTATGTCTTTGTTTGAGTATGAATGGTTATCTTGAACTACCAATACCTGGAATTCTTTCAGATGAAGTTTCATATTGTCAGAGTTTGATGCTTCAATGCTGAGAGCAAAATATTTGACCGGCAATAATGAAATCAGCCAAATGTAGATTCATTTAAATTGATTTTTAAGACATATTTGGCCTTTGTATCTTACTTCTGAAGATATAAAATTAGTCAACCATAGTTAGCCCAAATTTAGCATATAGGAAATACTGTTTGGAAACAGCATATGATTCCTACTCTAAACAAATAAAATTACCATCCTTGAATACACCTATGAAATATATTCAAAGATGATGGCCCTTCATTAGTTCTTTGTGCCACAAAAATGACCATGTTTTGGAGTTATAAGCTGTTCATGTAAAATTTAAAGGAATGTTCAATCCAGTAATGGATAGCCTGCTACAGCACTAACTCATTTCCTTACATAGGCACTGCAAGTGTATATAGCACTTTTTACTTCAAGATGATGAATTTTTACAATGCATAAAAAATTACTGAAATAATTCAATTATGTTATATGACATGCTCAAGTTGTATTTCTTAGTTGTTTCTCAGTTTATTAAAGCACATTGAGCTAGACAAAAGTAAAATTAAAAAAATATGGCTGGACAGATGTCTTTCTTTCTTAAAAATAAGATAACTGTGTTTGGTGGGATTTAATCTAAAGTTGAAACACTGGATTATAAGTTATCAAGGCTACATATTTATTTCTTTTTTATGTACTAACATGTACAATAGAGGAATACAGAAAATAATAATAATAATGATAATTGAGTGAACTGACTTTTTAAAAGTAACATTAAATTACATTCAGGAAATTATGCAAATAATAGTTTATTGACAATTTTCTTAATGCTCATTTATCAATGCGACCAAAGACCCTGAATAGTAGGTTCCTATTCGTCCTTCATATTTGCTCAAAATCACCATACTAACTTTAATATTTTTATTACTTAATATATTACCAAGTTCAACAGACCCTTATGAATAAATAGGCTAGAAAAAAGTACTTCCTGTTGTTAATATCATTGTAACAGCTCTTTGAACAATTATCCTTTGCCAAATAGACTTAATCACTTCTGCTTCAACACCTCCACTGTCCTTTGGGTATAGTCTACTTGTGGTGAGCTGTAGAATCCCTAGTGGAATATTCTAACTTTTCCATCAAATAGGTCACAACCACAACAAAACAATTAATCCCTTTGAGATTTAATCACCTTGATATCAAGGAAGGTAATATTATTGTAATGGATGAGATAGTGTTTTTGGTAAATTCAGAATTCCAGGATTCCAATGGGTTTTCTGAAAGAGGAATTAAACAATAGTATAAGCATGAGTGTGTATGCATGTGTGAGTATAATTTTGGTATATTCTCCTCTACCATAAACATCAATGAGAATGATGTGGAATATTTAAGTTCAACAATTGCTGCTTAATATAACAATAATTTACATAATAAGCTATCATACAATATGTACATTTTAGTAGCAATGTGTCATTAAATTATTGTTATTTTTTTTATTTAGGCTAGTATGCTTGAGCATACACAAGTTTTTTGCCATGAAAGTATCATTCAGGAACTCTCATGCTGATTGACAAGGGAAGGGGCAATTAGAAATGAAAATTTGCCAGAAATTAGAAAGAAAATGGATGTGTACATAACAAAGAGTTTACAGTACTACATTGATTTGGAGAAAATATGAATTCTGAAAGTTATTCTCTAAAAAAGACATTTCAGGTTTACTTCCTGCACCTCTTTGGGTAATAAGCCATATACTTCTAAGGGACAAAGCTTGGATATTTCTACACCTAAAACATTTTTATTCCTAAGAAGAACAGATTAACTCTGAACTCTCTTTCTTTAAAACCAAGTAATTAATATTAATTTAATGTGAGTTTTGGTATCAACTTACGTAAATCTCTAAAGCAAAGTGGTTGCTCAGTGAGTTCATTTGAATGTCAATACAGACTATTTTTCCAACTCATAACTAGTTCTTAGCATTGCCAGCAATTCTCAAGCACAATATAAAAGATTTGAAAATACATTTTAATTAAGTTTTATTTATATATGTTCATTGTAATTGACAGTTAAGAGAAAGTTACTTTAGTGATATATTTTCTCTGTGTATCACCAAGGTAGTAATTAAAATATTCAAACAATAGCAATTAAAACATACAAACCTGAACTATGTTCCTCAGAGATTATGATGAAATGGAAGTAATTTGCCTTTCATGGTTGGATCACTTCCACCGAACACATTAGATAGTGTTTTAATGACCACCAGGTGACCCAGGGACGTATTTTTCCTAATTTCTGAAACCCCGAAAGTGAAGGTTCTTGCTCTCATGCAAAGACAAATGCCCCCTTGCACTCTATGGTAATGTGGCCCTTTTTCTCAAAGCCACCATAATTGCTGTGACCTTTGTGTCAACCAGACACTGCACTGCCTCATTGAGGTTTCAGAAGGTGGTCCCATTCAACTTTCTAAAGAAAGAGAGCCAGTGCATTGTTACTATTAAACACGTTTGAGGTTTCATGATAGATTACCTATTGATATTTAAGCATAAGGTCTTTGAGTGTTGATTTGTTTATACATTTAAGAAGATGAAGAAGACAGAAAAAATATCCCATCCAAAGTATTACTATTTATTCATATTATGCCATTTCATCCATATTAAGTCATTTAACATTTACATAACCATGTAAAATTAATATTATCTTCATTTTAGATATAAGAAAACAGAAACTCGGATCAAAGCTCTCTACCTCTCTAGCCCATGGTCACACCACCAGGAATAAATGTATTAATTAGTCAAACCAGGTTCAATCCTCTTTAACCTACACTGCTCTAGAACCTCTGTTTAGGTCAAATAGTCAATTGTGTGTGTCTTAAACTTTATTTTTGGTGATACTATTTTTACTAAATGTGAGTATTCCCAAATCTTTTCCTTAATTATTTTTGTATTAAAACTATTTAATAGAATATATTCTTTAGAGTGCGCAATTCCAAAGTTTTAAGACATTTTTCCACTCTAGCAGGTTTGGCTCAGTGGATAGAGCATAGGCCTGCAGACTGATAGGTCCTGGATTCAATTCAGGTCAAGGGCATATGTTTGCCAGTTCTTGAGCCCCAGTCCTGGTTGGGGCATGTTCAGGAGGCAACCAATCAATGCATCTCTCTCACATCAATGTTCCTTTCTCTCCTCAGGTGAGGAGTAACAAAAAAAGAAGAAAAAGTTTTTCCTCCATATTTAATGCTATGTGTTATTTTATTTGATCTTATAGGTTATTCAAAACGTTAGCAACAGATAGTATTTGTCTTTGTATTCCAAATAGAACGAAAGACAATATAATAAAGTGCTTAAGAGTTTATATTTTTGTTTTCATACAGTATTTAGTCTGACCGAGTAGAACAGGTGAGCACTGGTGGCAGTAATTATAATACTGCTCCTGGGTGAGCCACAGAGTTGCATCACATCCCCTAGTGAATCCTCATTATCCAAGTTTTGAGCTGTCCTTATTAAATGGATCCCAAAGGACATAGAAAAGTTTGATTTGTGGAGAAAGTTTATAGGGCTTTTATTAACAGGGTGTCCTCCCCAAATGTATATGCACTTTGAATGATTATAAAGTCAGCTTTTATTAACATACAGTTCATTGTGATAACTGAGTTATCAGCTGTTAAAATGTATACTCATTTTTGGGACACCCTATATTTTACATATTGGTTAGCGATACTCTGTGTTTTACTTTTGCAGTGAACTCGGATGTAAACATTTTTGATTGAGTTTATTGGGGTGGCCCTGGTTAACAGTTATGTAGGTTTCAGGTGAACAGTTCTACAGCACATCGTCTATATTGTGGGTTGACCACCCCCAAGTCGTTGTCCTCCGTCACCATTTGTCCCTTCTGTGCCCTCCTTCAGCTCCTGTGACCTCGTTCATCCCCATCAAGCACCTCACTGCTGCCTTTGTCTATGAGTCTGAGTTTTCCCTCTCTTTTTTACAATATATTTTTCTGATACATCTCCTATGGCAAGGGAGATAAAAGGAAAAATAAGCAAATGGGACCACATCTTCTGCACAGCAAAAGAAACCATCACCAAAATGAAAAGGGAATTCACTGTGCGGGAGAGCATATTATTCACCAATGATACATCTAAGAAGGTGTTAATATCCAAAATTTACAAAGAACTTATAAAAACAACATCAGAAAATCCCACCAAGCAATCCAATTAAAAAACGGGCAAAGGACCTAAACTGACACTTCTCCAAAGTGGTATAAGCATTTTAATCTTGAATTTTCTGCACCACTTTGTTTACATTCCATTTAACTCAGAGTTCCTCATTCTCTGTGGAGCCCTCCAGGAAGTCCATTCACTCCAACAGCCACAATTACTCTCTCTTCACAGATATCTTCCAATTCTATAGCTCTGGCCCAGATTTGAACTCCATTAATGTATTTACAAAGGTCTGCTAGACATTTTAACTCTGATTTGATAGTGATAGCACAAACTGCATGAACTCATCATCTTATCCCTGACATGGCCCCCAGTTCTAATTTTTCTGCCCATCATTTTATGACACACTCTTTTTCATTACCCAGGTCTGACTGTTCGCAGGTGTTTGAAACCTACAACATGCTTAATATACTATATATTATGAGTCCCCAAGTTCTGACATTTATTCCTTTATAATGTCACTTTAGCTAATTCATTATTTCTATACTCTACTCCTGTAAGTTTACCTTGACTCAAACTGTTCTAGATCAGCCAGAATTATTGTCACATTCTCCGCATTGGTTTCCCTAGCTCTTGTTTCTTCTGCTGTAATAACAAATGATAATAATGGCCGCTAAAGTTTTGATGATTCATAATATGCCATGAAAGGTGTTCAGTATGTATAAACATTATTTTGTTTTATATGCATAGCGCCTTATGAGGTTGAGAGACCAAATCTTAAGAGTTATGTTGCCCACAGAGCTGGGACTCAGACCAAGCTCTGTCTGAAACTAGCTGCATGATCATAATTATTATGCTCTGCTGATACAGACTTCGAACCTCTTGTAAATTCCTCTTGATTAAAGTAAGCTTTCAAATGTCACTGTGTTCAGAAATCATCAGTGGCTCTTTAATTTTTACTGTAAGTTAGACTTCTCTGCTTGTTTTTAAGAACATTCTAATTGATCCTACACCTTGCAAGTAATCAATCTGAGTTTTAAATTTCTCATTTGTGCAATGCACAAAAGTAAAACACAGATGGGTCAAAATATTAAGTATGATTCGTCTTTTCTATACAATCACAATGCCCTATCTGGACTGTCATGTCTGCAAGAATTTGGCCTACATTCCACTCTGTGCCCAGCCATGTCTTCTCATAGTATAAGATCACAATGTGCTCATATGTACTTTTCAGAGTCTATACTTTTGCTGCAATAAATGGCATGTCATTATCATTTTGGATATCACTAAAATGTCCATTTTTTACATGTGTGTGTTTCTTTTTTATTAAGAATCAATGTAACTTTAGTGGCCTAAACATTTATTAGCTCGTAATTTCCATGATCACAAGTCTGGATTCAGATTAGCTAGGTCCTCTGCTCAGGATCTCACATCAATTTTCAGCCAGTGATGGGATCTTCTTTGAGACTCAGGGTCCTCCAAGATCACTGGTTTTTGGCAGTATGGGTTTCTTTGCAGCCCAGAATTCATGGAAGATTGTTTCTTCAAGGTGAGATAATAGTCTCACTGACTCCTTCAGTTTCTGACCTCTAGATGAGCCTCTGAAAGACTCACCTCATTAGGTCAAGTCCAGTTTGGATAAGCTCCTTTTGAATGTACATAAAGTCAACTGATTTGGAACCTTAATTATATCTTAAAATATCTCCTCATTATTATATAACATTACATAACCACAAGAGCAATATTATATCACCTGGCAATATTCTATTGATCAAAAGAAAGTTAAAGGGTCTGCCTACAGATAAGGTAAGTGTGGGTCACTGAGATTCATGTTAGACTTCTACCTGCATACCTGGTTCAAATTCTACTTGAACCTCAGAGTCTATCTTCACTGCTATAGTGCCAATGAGCTCATTTCTTTCCTCCTTAGCATTAATGACCTGAACTATGCAGTGGACAATCTGGATTTTTTTTCAAATGTGTCTTAGACTGTTTTTCCTAATTAATCTTAAACTCCTTTTAAAGGAAAAAGCCTAGGAATTCCTTTCTTGCATATAAAACTTTGTGATTTAGAATTTATTCACATACATATTATTTAATTCTCATTTAAGTTTATTATTATTTTTTGTTTGCTTCTATCATGCAGTGTTTTGTACGTGTAAATATTTAGTAGTTATGTGCTTATGGATTGATTAATGTTTCTAGATTTTTGATTTTGTTAATCTACTCAGATTTTATATTTTTTGTTTTTGGTCTCTGACTAATTGCAAACCATGCAAAGAGATTTTTTTTTATCTTACTAGTGGCTCAGTGCATGAAATTTGTGCACATTAAAAGGGAATTAGAGGAGATATTTTAATATTGCTATTTGCTCTTTCTCTATAATAAAAATGTCAGAGATGAAAGAAAATTAGTAAAATCTACATAAAAATCTTCCTTCTGACAGACTCTGGGCTGTGCTGTGGGACCCAGAATCAAGTTCCCACCCACCTTCGTGCACCTTGAAATTGTGTGAGACCCAGGCCTGGCTGGCTCCACCCTCATTAGGCGAGATCCAGACCTGGCTGGCCCCATCCCTGTCAAGCCCTGCCGGGCAGGAAGGCACAGCCTCAGGTCCCCTGGCCCAACACCGGATGGAGGGATGCAGCCTCAGGTCCCCTGGCCCGGCACCAGATGGGGGGGGGTACAGCCTCAGATCCCCTGGCACACCCTCCGGTCCCTTGGCCTGGTGCTCTGGTGAGGAATGCAGCCTCAAGTCCCCCAGCCTGGGGCAGGGGCATGGCATCAGGTCCCCCATCAAGCCCCCTCAGATGAGGGGTGTGGCCTGAAGTTCTCCGTCAAGCCTTGCCAGGCAGGGAGCATGGCCTAAGGTCCCCCAGGCCGGGCCGGGAGGCATGGCCTGAGGTCCTCCATCAAGCCCCACCAGGTGGGGGGTGCAGCCTCAGGTCCCCTGACCCAGTGCCACACATCCTCAGGTCCCTGCTGATCAGTCATTATGTCTCATAGGAACCCTGCTTCTGCTGTGGGTGCAGCCATCATGTGACAGCGTTAAGGTTAATTTGCATATTACCTCTTTATTATATAGAAGGATTTCATGCAACATGAAATATTTTCATGCAAATCAGAAATTTATATTTAGTATTATGCTTTATAAATAATAAAGAAGTTATACAGAAGGCGACATGGTGTTTATTTTTACTATTTAGAAAGCACAAGAAATTTATTTTATAGTTACTTTGAAAGAAAAACTTCACATTTTGAAAGAATGTCATCTTCAAAAGAAGATTACATATAATTTTGTTCTTGTTTATTTAAAACCTAATGAGTATAAATTCAAATTTTTATTTTAATGAGCAATATTTAAAATTATTAAGTTATTTATTATAAAATAGAGTTTGAATCCAATCAGTATTAAGTACCTTCTATGCTGCAGGTGCCCTATGAGGTGATACGGGTTGAGCAGTAATGATAGACAACGTTACCTCTCTACTTTCTATGTGAAAAGACAGACAATAAACAGTCAGTAAAGACAAAGGTAATGTCTGACATTGATACGTGTCATGATGAAAAGTAGAACAGGTAAAGAATTACTAAGGAGTAAGAGTGCTACTTAAGAGTCAGGTTATGCCCTGTCAGGTTTGGCTCAGTGGATAGAGCGTCAGCCTGTGGACTCAAGGGTCCCAGGTTTGATTTCGGTCAAGGGTACATACCCAGTGGAAAGTGTGCAGGAGGCAGCTGATGGATGTTTCTCTCTCATTGATGTTTCTGACTCTCTATCCCTCTCCCTTCCTCCCTCTAAAAAAAAATCAACAAAATATATTTAAAAAAGTAAAAATAAAAAAGGTGGAGCAATATTAAATTCAGTATCCAAAATGAAGAATTAAAAAAAAAAGAGTCAGGTTATCTTAGGTGCCAACTTTGTCATTCTGAAGAACCCATTAAGTAACTTCTGATAAGTTAACATTACTTATGGCTATTGAAAATCATCCTGCAATAAACATGGGAATGAAAAATATCTCTTTGAGATCCTGCTTCAGTTCTTTTAGATATATAACCAGAAGTGGGATTGATTGGTCATACAGTAGTTTTCTTTGTAATTTTTTAAGGAATATTCATACTGTTTTCTATAGTGACCGTATCAATTTACATTTTTATCAACTCAGAACTAGGGATCAGATTGTCCTACATTCTCAGCAACATATTATCTTTTTTTAAGTGATAACCATCCTCACAGGTGTGAGGTGACATCTCAGTGTGGTTTTGCTTTGCATTTCTCTTATGATTAGTAATGTTGAGCAACTTTTCATATACCTCTTGGCCATCTGTATATGTTGTTTAGAATAATTCTCTTGTTTTTTTAATTTAATTATTGGCAAAAATGGAAGGGCTTCCATCATGAAAAAAGATGATTAGTTGTGATTTTTCTCATTAAAGAATATTAGCTTCCCTCTTTTTAAAAAATGTATCTTATTGCCCTAGCTGGTTTGGCTCAGCATATATATATATATAATTTCAGAGAGAAAGGAAGAGGTAGAGAGAGATAGAAACACAATGATGAGAGAGAATCACTGATTAGCTGTCTCCTGCATGCCCCACACTGGGAATCAAGCCCATAACCTAGGCCCTGAGCAGGAATTGAGCCGTGACCTCCTGGTTCATAGGTCAGTGCTCAACCACTGAGCTATTCAGGCCAGGCTGGCTTCCCACTTTGTTTGCCATACCATGTATTTAATGTGTGTTATTTAGGTTAGATTAAATTAATTTTCATTTTTGAACACAATATGCCAAGCATGTTGCAACTAAATACTGGGACTTCAAGCTAATTTCTGAAAATTAGTTTGTGCTCTTTGTGCATTGTACGGTTTATTTGTTCAGATCTCTACATTCTTTCGTATAAAACTTAAGTGCTCTAAAATCTATGTTACTTTGAGGCAGTGATCCAGTGAGCTGGCATTTATATCAAATGATCCATTATCCCAGACGCTGTGGCATTGTTAGGGAAAGAGAAATGCTTAGAATGCCTTTTGGGTTTGTGCACATGCTTGAGAAACCACAATGTTTATTAGTTCTTATGTAATTACACCCTTTTAACAAAAACTGTGACATCATGGGACCATGTAAGGCAGAATCAAAAGAAAATGAATGTAATAAAATACATGCACAACTTTAGAAAATAAATGCTATTAGATGCACAATATCTCAATCCCTTGGCAGAGTCTCAAAAGTTAGCGCATTTACAAAAATGTAAGTCCTGAAGGAACTTGCACAGTGTGCCAGTGCTTTGCCTGAATTATTTTCTTTGGGGACATTTCTCGTGAAGCCATAATTAATTGAGCTAAAAATTTAAAAGGTGAAGGAGAAAATTTTCTAAAAAAATGCTTTGTATGCTAAGTTTACATATTTATAGTTCATGACAACGAAGATGTCCAATAAATAGCATCTACAACTATTTATACTTTCATTTGGCAAATGTCTCATTTCTCTCCGTGTCCTGAGGCCTGAGGAAGGTGAGAAAGGCTTTCATTGAATTTGTTTCCCTGTCTTTGCCCAAATTGTACAACTTAATTGGTAATGTGTGGAGTAGAACTGTGTGCCCAGCTGTGAAAACTGCTCTCGATGCTAGCACTCGACTGGACATCTCATTAATTACATGTGTTGTTGAGCATCTCGGTTAGGTTAAATATCAGTAGAGGGAGCTCAAGAGGGCATCAAGGGTATGGTGATACTAGCTTTCTAATGTCACCACGCTTCCCTTCAAAAGCAGTCTCTTTCCTGTAGAGGAAATGAAGATATTTTAAGTGCAAGATAACCTTTTTATAAGTTCAGAAATTCATGACTATTTAAATAGTTGAAGAAGCTTCACCATTTCTCTTTAAATTGTTTTCTCCTATTCATTACAGAAGGTAAATAGGTTCCATTTATATAGATTGTTCAAACACTATGAAGATCCCACTCTGTGATATTGAGGCTTTTACTGCCTTAGTTTTTAGATCTTGGTACAGGGTTCTTGATACAGAAAGAAAACATGAAATAACATGCATATATGAATAACCAATGGACACAGAAAATAGAGTGGTGAAGGCCTGGG